>JBBPBX010009438.1:20337-37525 GCA_038048925.1 Garcialebias charrua | reverse complement strand
TTATATATACATTAATATATATATATATGTATATTCCTATTTTTTAACATTATTTATCCTAAACCTGTTGCTTATATTTATGGGAGTTCACAGAGAGCCAAAATCTTGGATGGCAGTATGTAAATGATTCACACAGTGTTGGTTTGCAGTGCACGGCTGATTGTGTCGTCATTTAATGCTGACGCATGTCGTGAATTTTGCACTTGATATTACTGTGATAGCAAAAAAGAGAAAAGGCGGAGAACAGAGAGCGTGCATAAGAGAGTACCTGTCTGCTTGTGTTAATTCATTTAAAATGACAGAAGAGGTTATCAGAACATATTGATTGTCAGGACATGTTATTCCTAATTTAGTTAACGAAGCCACAGACGTCAAAGTGCTTTATAATAAGACATAAAACCTGACAAGACTGAAAGGTTACTCTGTTTTTTAATAGTGCAAACTATGTGGATTTTCATTTCCATCTGTGCTGTCCCCAAGGGCAGAGGGATATAACGTTATGGCCTGGAGGCTTTCTACACTGACACAGCGCTTTCAGATACCTGCAGTTTTTTTATTCAAATGCATTCATTCACTGGTGAAGCAGCTCCTGTCAGAAATCTGCAGGTGGAAAACAGAGAAGAGTGACAGATGGCTATTAGGATTAAAATGTTTTTATTCAGCTGTAAATAGCAGCACATTAAGCCTCACTGAATTATTATTTATCTTTTATTTCCTGGAAATATATTCAAGGCCTAAGGTTTAGTCTTTTGGACTCTCAAGTTCAAGGTGGGGGATGCTGACATCTCTTTGTAGGTGGCACATTGTTCCGGATTCCTCCGACCAATATTGCTGTTATTGTTGAGCTGATCTTGTGAAAGCAGGTCATATGCTCACTGCACCACCTGGTAGGTGGTTGGGTTAAATGCAGAGACGAATTTCGTCTGTGTATGGGAAACATACGCAGATGACAGGAATAGACATTATTATTATTATTATATTCATTGGACCATCACAAAGCCTCCTTTGTTTGGTTTGTATAGAATACCAATGGGACCAGTGGTAGCTTAATGTCTTTTTTTGTGCCAATGTGTAGAAGTCACGATGTGAAACGTCATTAAGCTGAGTATCTTTAAGTCTTATGACATTTACCATACCTAACCCATTAATATTAAATGGATAGATATACTGCAGCTGCATGCTGATATAAAGTCACTGTTCATACATATTGTTATGCATAGTAGACATAGAAGATTGAATTTATTTAAAGTGTCTCTGTGGAGTATTTCAGTAGCCAGTGTCTTATTTGTAATAAACAGCTACTGTTGTCTCCCATTAGGTGAGTTAGAGTGTTTGGCTGTCCTACACAGAAGAGGGAATACTTAAAGACATAGCACCATGAATATTTGGACTATAAAATTGAGTGTTGATTTAAAGCACTACACATTATGTATAAAACATCCTGCATCTTACACCTCGCATCCAGGTGTTCAAACAGATCATTTGTCATCACTACACACACTCTTGAGCTGTTATTTAGGCTTTCTCTTACACACACTGGCTCTGTGACTTCCTCACTTGGTAAGTCAGACCCAACAGAGCTGGGCTGACATCCAGTCTCATGCCAGCTCACACCAAGAGAGTGAAATGGACATACCATATTTTTCGGCCTATAAGTCACTTATTTTTTTATTTTTTTGCATGATTTGCATGCCCTGCGACTTATATGCCAAAGCATCATATTTATGGATTTTTCCCCATATTTATAAACCAAGTTTTGGCTGAGATACGACCGTTTTCATTCATTCTGACTGAAAATATAGAACACTACCCTTTTCAGCCGCTAGATGACAATCGAGTAGTATGGCATGCCGTTGTGTCATGTAATAGATAAAAAGTGGCTATTAATTACACAATTGGCTTGCCATAGCCTGGCACCATTGTCCAGCTCACCTGGAGCAACTGTTAAATCAGCTTTCTTTTGCTGCACCGCCCCGGCGAAATGCTGCTAATTTGACCATTGAAGTGCATATATTAAGTAAAAGTTCAACTGAGACACACCTTTGCTACAATGTCGAGCTAACAAATAATTGTTTTAGGTTCTTATCTTGTTAAATTTTGAAGAAATGTGCAACGTTCCTCCTTCATGATTTCCTCCTTCTGCACGCTCCCGGAGCACCGTGGCAGTGAATACTTTTGAAAATGCAGCTGATTTGACCATCAAAGTGCATTTATTAAGGAAAGTTAAACTGAGACACATCTTTACTATAATTTTGAGCAAACACATAATTGTTTTTAAATGTTAATCTTGTTAAATTCTTGTTAAAATCCTCCCGTGCACGCTCCCGCGTCCACCTTTTGGCAGCCAATAGATTTTTGGCACAACACCAGCCCACATTTCCGGGTTATCACTGGTGACACGTAATGAACACGATGCGTCAGCGGTGATGCAAAATAGATGCAACATATACGGCAACGCTATGTATTTATGGATTTTTCCCTTTACACATTTGGGCTGATGCTACTTATAGGGCGGTGCGACATGTACGGCAAAAAAATACGGTAATTCACAATAAAACATTTACTAAAACTCCATGATAAACTTTTCAAGTTTGATGTTTTGGATTATGGAAACTAACTTTTAAATAAGCACTCCTGAGTTGTGTTAGCTCAACTATGAAAACCCCTCCCTGATTCTTCAAAGTGATGTTGATTTGACTGCTTTTCACTGCAGATAAGTTACCAAATACTCAACTACTCTGCAGAAACACACCTCCAAAAATGTGAACTCTCTCTTTACAGTAACTGCCTCATTTTTAAATCAAATCATATTTTTGATTACTATCAGAAATATCAGTCAGAAAGTTCTATATAATCGTATCTAATGACACGACATGCTGTAATGACCACTGAGAGTAACACAAAACATCTGTCACAACAACACAACGTCCTGTTGGAAAAGTAATTTGGAACTTACATTTTTTGCAGCCTTCTCCAGGCAGGAAAGCAACGGGCCACAGTAAAGGGAGCTCAAAATACTTCAAAGAACACAACAAAGACTCTGAGGTGTTCAGTTGGGCTTCCAACTCCCGAGGTAACAGTATAAAGGAGTCTGATGATATCTCTGTGAAGCAAGCAGTCCACAAACACCTCATCCTACAACCCATGGGGCTGAAACGCTCTCTTGGTAACGATCTGGTTCTAGGACTGCCTCAGATAGTCGCCTTCTACATCCAGACTGGTCTAAGCTGGTGTGATGATATGAATAGGACCTGATCAATACATGGTGAGTGGATATAATCAGAGGCTAATCTGTGGTTTTAGGGTTACAATGGGTGTGATACATTATGTGTGCATTCAAAACTGCTAAATCAGCTTTTATTGATTTTGTGTATTTAGAAAGCCTCTGAATATACTAGAAATAATAAATAGGAATAAGAAAAAACACACACACAAACAAAAAACATTTTCTGTAAGGTAAAGGAGGTTGTTTGTTTATTTATTTATTTATTCATTTCTTTTTGTTTTCCAAAAAGACATAGAGCATTATGCAATATGTTGGTGAAGATTCTCAGTCGTCCAGGACATGATAAAATCAAAAAGGCACTCAATACAAGATCAACTGGACTGTATTTGTTGCAAAAGACGTTTCGACCCCTATCCAGGGGGCTTTTTCAATTCACTGAAACCAAAATGTGAGCGTGTGGAGTTATAACAGTCTAAAGAAATCACGCACCATCATATGTAAATTGCAAGCTGAGGTAACACATACATGTAAATTGACAGATCACCCCTTAACAGTAGGGGGTTCCCTTGAGGTCTCTGACAGAGGACACACAGCTGTATGTAGATTGACAAAAAACACCTCACAAACCAACAACAGAGGTTTCTCAAACAACTTTGTTAGTCTAATTCACAGAAAAGACACCTCTGCTCCCATCCGGTGTAAAACGTCATTATGCAATGGCCCCTGCCATAAACGCACAAACCTTGAGAACTAGATAACTCGAAATATGAGCAACAGGCCTTTTTTTTATGTCCAAAATGTGGTGAAGACCACAAATTTGAAGAATGTGAAGAAGCACAAGAAACATTTTGTAACTGCGGAGGGAAACAGAGTTACATATGGAGGATGTGAAGCAAGGAAGAAGGCAAAAGAAATCATAGAGATTAAAATGACTAAAAACATAAGCTATGCAGAAGCAGTTAAAAATATGAAGGAACAGCAAACAAGAGAGACGGAACAAACAATGAGTCAAATTCCACAGCAAAGCAAAGCACATTCTGAATAAAATATTACAATACCAGTAAAAAAAACTAAAACTATTCATAGCTTATGTTATCAATTGCACTGACCAAGCCAAGCACAAAACTGAGAAGATCAAAATAATAGTGAGAGGAGCTGAAAAGTTTTTGGAGTTTAAAGAAGGATCATGGGAGAACATAAACAAAAAGTTGGAGGTAGATGGGAGATCAGGACCATTAGGTGAAAATAGTACATGTTAATATTACAATGGAATGCAAGAAGTTTAATTGCTAACGGACAGGAACTTAAAGGTTATATTTATAGTCTTGAAGAACAACCAGAAATTATTCGTATTCAGGAAACATGGTTAAAAACAACATTAGACTTTGTGATTAAAGGATATGATAGTGTGAGAAGAGATCGACAGGAGGGAAGTGGAGGAGGATGTGGAATATTTATAAAGCAAGGGATGCAATATCAGGTTTTAGGGAAGGGGAAAGAACTTGGAATATATAGTAATTGAGATATGGGAACAAGAAGGTACATTTAAAATAATATTTTTTATAATCCAAAACATTATCAATTGGAATAATGGAGGAGTTAATTGAATATTTGGAAGGGAAAGTAATTTGGTGTGGGGATTTTAATGCAAATAGTACAGTGTGGGATAAATGTAATGATAAAAATGGACAAGTTATAGAAGAATTAATGGAAATGAAAAGTATTGTATGTGTTAATGATGGGAGGGGAACAAGAATCAATGTAAGAACAGGGATGGAATCAGTTATTGATTTAACAATTGTTTCAAATGTTTTAGCTGGTATTTGTGAGTGGTTCATATAGATAAAAATTCGAAAATAGGTAGTGATCATTATCCAATTACAATAAGAGTAGGATTAACTTTAAATAATAAGAATATAAAGCTCGGAAAGAAATTTAACTTTAAAGGTGCTATGTGTAACTTTCTGTAGAGTGCAGAACTTAGAAAAAATTTCAACAGGCAAAGCATTCTGATCCCTCCCCCTCAGAGCCATATATGGCTCTGAGGGGGAGGCTCTGCTGAAATTCAAATTCAAGCTCTGTTTTTATTGGCTGATTCAAATTCAAGCTCTGTTTTTATTGGCTGGTTACAAACTCTGTTTTTATTGGCTGGTTAAGGACGGGTCACTCTGTGTTTTTAGTGTTTTTATAAATGCTGATAGAGAAGCAAGGGGACTATAGTTTTTTTCAGAGATTACTTTGTCTAACATCAGTCTGTCAGTAGATAGTGACAGAGTGAAGAAATATGTTAAAAATATATTGTTAGTTACAGACTGCATTACAAAGTTACAAAGTGCAGCTTTAATAAGGCAGACTGGATTAAATTTAGATATTTGAGTCAAATAAACTTGTAGATATGAGAATGTATATAAATGATGTAAACTTAACAATTTGTAAGATAATAATGGAAGCAGCCGATCATTCAATAAAGAAAGAAGGGTGTAAAAATGATAAGAAAATGGTACCATGGTGGACAAATTAATGTAAGGAAACAATAAAGTTAAGAAATAAAGCATTTAAAGTACTAAAAGGTAATCCAATTTATAAGATTTTAATTGATGATAAAAGAAAACAAGCAATGGTAAGGAGAACTACCGTGATGCATGCTCAAGGGGAACTGTTAAAAATGCAAAAAGAAAATATTGGAGAAAATGTTTGTAGTACAATAGGGAAAGAAACAAAAATTGAAAAAAATTGGGAAATAATTAAAAAAATGAATGGCATAAAGAGAGAGTTTGAATATCCCATATTAAAAATAGGAAATACAAATATAATAAGAGATGAAGATAAAGTTGAAATAATGGCAATAACCCGCTCATTCTCAATCAGTTCATCTGGAGATCTCCAGATGAACTGATTGAGAATGAGCGGATTTGATACCTGGACTATTGAGAATTAACTTTCTTGTCTTAATGGCAATAACATTTAGTAAAATTCATAGTTCAAATAATATTAGTGAAGAGGTACGAAAAGGAAGAGAAAATTCAAAACTTAAATATAAAGATTTATTACAGAGTGTTGAAGAAACAAATAATTTGTTGAATGTTGAGTTTACAAAAGCCGAATTGAATTATGCACTTAAAAATACAAAAATTACAGCACCAGGTAAAGATCAAATTTGGTTTGGCAACTCAGTGAAAAAAATCAAAATATATAATATTACAATCCATCCATCCATCCATTTTCTTCCGCTTATCCGGGGTCGGGTCGCGGGGGTAGCAGCCTAAGTAGGGAGGCCCAGACTTCCCTCTCCCCAGCCACTTGGAGCAGCTCCTCTGGGGGAATCCCAAGGCGTTCCCAGGCCAGCCGAGAAACATAGTCCCTCCAGCGTATCCTGGGTCTTCCTCTGGGTCTCCTCCCGGTGGGACATGCCCGGAACACCTCACCAGGGAGGCGTCCAGGAGGCATCCTAACCAGATGCCCGAGCCACCTCAACTGGCTCCTCTCGATGTGGAGAAGCAGCGGCTCTACTCCGAGTCCCTCCCGGATGACTGAGCTTCTCACCCTATCTCTAAGGGAGAGTCCAGCCACCCTGCGGAGAAAACTCATTTCAGCCGCTTGTATCCGAGATCTTGTTCTTTCGGTCATAACCCAAAGCTCATGACCATAGATGAGGGTGGGAACGTAGATCGATCGGTAAATTGAGAGCTTTGCCTTTTGACTCAGCTCTCTCTTCACCACGACAGACCGGTACAGCGCCCGCTTCACTGCGGACGCTGCACCTATCCGCCTATCGATCTCACGCTCCAGTTTTCCCTCATTCGTGAACAAGATCCCGAGATACTTAAACTCCTCCACTTGGGTCAGGACCTCCTCCCCGACCCGGAGAGGGCACGCTACCCTTTTCCGGCTCAAGACCATGGCCTCGGATTTGGAGGAACTGATCCTCATCCCGGCCGCATCACATTCAGCTGCAAACCGCTCCAGCGAAAGCTGTAGATCACGAGCTGATGAAGCCAATAGGACCACATCATCTGCAAAAAACAGAGAAGCGATTCTAAGGCCACCAAAACGGATCCTCTCAACACCTTGGCTGCGCCTAGAAATTCTGTCCATAAAAGTTATAAACAGAATCGGTGACAAAGGGCAACCTTGGCGGAGTCCAACTCTCACCGGAAACGAGCCTGACTTACTGCCGGCGATGCGGACCAAGCTCTGACACCGGTCGTACAGGGACCTAACAGCCCATATCAATGGGCCTGGTACCCCATACTCCCGGAGTACCCGCCACAGAACCCCCCGAGGGACGCGGTCGAATGCCTTTTCCAAGTCTACAAAGCACATGTAAACTGGTTGGGCAAACTCCCACGCACCCTCCAGGACCCTGTTGAGGGTGTAGAGCTGGTCTAGTGTTCCACGACCAGGACGAAAACCACACTGCTCCTCCTGAATCCGAGGTTCGACTATCCGACGGACCCTCCTCTCCAGAACCCCTGAATAGACCTTACCAGGGAGGCTTAAGAGTGTGATCCCTCTATAGTTGGAACACACCCTACGGTCCCCCTTTTTGAATAGGGGAACCACCACCCCAGTCTGCCAATCCAAGGGAACTGCCCCCGATGTCCACGCGATATTGCAGAGTCGCGTAAGCCAACACAACCCCACAACATCCAGAGCCCTAAGGAACTCAGGACGAATCTCATCCACCCCCGGAGCCTTGCCACCGCGGAGCTTTTTAACCACCTCGGCGACCTCAGCACCAGAGATTGGAGAGCCCGATCCAAAGTCCCCAGGCTCCGCTTCCTCAGTGGAAGACGTGCCAGTAGGATTGAGGAGGTCTTCGAAGTATTCCGCCCACCGACTCACAACATCCCGAGTTGAGGTCAACAGCACGCCATCCCCACCATAAATGGTGTTGGTCGCGTACCGCTTTCCCCCCCTGAGACGCCGGATGGTGGACCAGAATCGCCTCGAAGCCGTACGGAAGTCATTCTCCATGGCCTCTCCGAACTCCTCCCACGCCCGAGTTTTTGCCTCAGCAACCACCCGAGCCGCATGCCGCTTGGACTGCCGGTACCTATCTGCTGCTTCCGGGGTCCCACAGGCCAAAAAGGCCCAATAGGACTCCTTCTTCAGCTTGACAGCATCCCTCACCGCCGGTGTCCACCACCGGGTTCGAGGGTTGCCACCACGACAGGCACCAACAACCTTGCGGCCACAACTCCGATAAGCTGCCTCGACAATAGAGGCGCGAAACATGGCCCACTCGGGCTCAATGTCCCCCGCCTCCCTCGGAACGTGTTCAAAGCTCTCCCGGAGGTGGGAGTTAAAGCTCCGTCTTACGGGAGACTCTGCCAGACGTTCCCAGCAGACCCTCAACAATATTACAATTATATAATAAAATTTGGGAAGAGGGAAAATTACTGCAGAACTGGAAGGAATCCATTATAGTCCCGAAAGCTAAACCAGGAAAATATAACTCAAACCCAGAAAACTACAGACCAATAGCTTTAACATCAAATCTATGTAAAATAATGGAAAAAATTATTAAGAATAGACTAATATATTATTTAAATAAAAAAGGGTACCGTATTTTCCGGAATATAGGTCGCAGCTATTTATCATTTTTGCATGCACTGCGACCTATATTCAGGTGCGACCCATTTATGGCTTTTTATAAAATAAGCTGATTTGTAATCATTTATTAACAAAAATTAAACTGAGACACACTCTTACAATAATGTCAGCTAACAAATATTTTTTTAGGTGTTTATCCTGCTAAAATTATTCATTTATTAAAGAAAAGTTCAGCTCAGACACATATTTGCTATAATTTTTATCAAACAAATAATTGTTTTTAAGTGTTAATCTTCTTAAAAGCCTTGCTGTGCACTCCTGTGGCAGACATTTGCAGCAGAGCTAAACACGGTCCACATTTTGACGTAGGTGCAACCTATATTCAGGTGCGACCTATATATGGATTTTTCCAATTCTTTGGCAATAATTGGACAATGCGACCTATATTCAGGTGTGACCTATATTCCAGAAAATACGGTATATGTCAAAAATATCAAAGTAATAGCCTATATGCCACGGGTAGTGGTGACGTACTTCCGTTAAAATATGACTCACACGCTTCACTTCCGGCTCTCTACTACTGTTGCTGTTAGCGGTAGCTTCTAGAACTAGACCATGTAAAAGACACAAAAGGTAAATTATCTGCGAGCTACTGGTACAACAAGAGAGATTTGTTGTGTGCCGTTGTGTCCAGTGAATAGCAGGTACAATAGAGCGCTTAGTTTTTTATATTTTAATGCCACAGTTCGTGGCTAACCGAGTTAGCCTTAAAGCTAACACTCGGTTGTAGCCGGCGTTTTAAACCTCAGAATATTCAAGAGCCAGCATCAAACAGTGGTTAAAAAGGAGCTGTACCTGCATTGTTCCAGTGGAATAGATCCCTTCCACTTCCATGACCGGGGCTTTGGGAGAGAAGCAGAGAGGACAGCGAGGAGGAGGAGAACACAACAACAGCTGCTGCAGCTCAGTAAGAAACACCGCAGTGAAGAAACACGATTATCACTCGACTCCACACCCTGCACTTGTAGATTTAATGTTGGAGTCATGATGAGTGATTTAATAAAAGTTTGTAACTACATACTTTTAAAATAATATTCAGATTTTAACATATGTTTTCTAATCTGTAAATATGTTTGTAAACTCTTAGTAACTTCAGGGCTGTTACACCTCTGAAATATTCTCTGCTGTTTCCTTTAATATGAAACCAGAACTGTTTCACTTCAATGAAACATTTAATTTCCTGAGATGTAATTAATTTATTTTAAAGCATAACTCTCATAAAGAGTTCTCCGTTTGGTTTTTTACTTGTAGGTAAATATGAACACTTGTTTTTTTTTTCCAGGTTTGCATCATCTGACCTCCTGATGTGTTCCTGCTGGCCCATGACTGCTCTGCTCTGCCATTCATGGTCGGTGTTCACCAAGAACTGAGAGGAACTCCCCATCAAGTTCAACTTGTGTTTATTTGTCTTATACAGGTTAACACAGAGTTAACAGTACAATGAAGTGCTCAGGATGAGAAGAGCAGATTTGACTTGCTAAAAATCAAAGAACAAACTACTGTATGTATACTAAAAGCATGCACAGTGAAAAAGTAATTATAATATTCACAAAGTCCTGAAGAGAGACGGATATAACAATGCAGCAGGATGAATTTGAATTAACTACTGCAAGTATTTCAAGCTAGTAATATAAGCTAACATGCACATAAAGTTTTAAATATATATATATATAAATATATACACATACAGTATATATAATAATATATTATATATATATGTGTATATATTATATATAATATATATATATATATATATATATATATATATATATATATATATATATTTAAAACTTTATGTGCATATATATGTATGCACATAATCAACATTACACAGGTTGTGTGACAGGTTATTGCACAAGTACTGTAGTGACATTGAGATTTAATTATTAGTTATTACCAGTTGTTCAGTGTTATTTATTGATTATTTAACCACACCACCCCGTCAACTCATACCCTGCAGCCCGTTGAGTTCTTCCTGTTCTTAAATGACCTTGACCTTGGATCAAAGCAACGGGACCTTGCTGACCCGTACGGTGTCCATCAGTCCACGGTCAGACGGATTTTCACAGCAACTTTGTATTGACAGTACTCGGCTCTACCTGAAGAGCAGATACATAAAAATCTACCTGCAGACTTCAAGGACTACCCTGACACTACAGTCACACTACTTACTACTTGTAAGAAAATAAAATGTTCAAAACATTCTGACTTTTGTCTTCATTGATGTATTATCACCCAAAAAAAATGTGTACTGTATTTTGGTTTAAGACAGGCTTAGAGTCGTTTTAGCCATTTTATTAAAAAGAAATTTGATGATAATGTTACATTACTGTACAAAACGTATGAGTCAAGCTAAATGAGGCACAATATTTAAACACTGTTTAAATTATATTATTATTATTACATCTTCTGACTAACTCCCAGCTTCCTCGACTGCTTTTGGAGATTTAAAAACATGTAATCAGTCAGATTACAGTGCCTCAGTGGAACAACTTGTTTGTATTTGGTGTTTGGATCCAATCTCAGCTCCTCACTGCTTCCCTCATGTTTGAGCTGTAGCGGTGGTGTCTTCCCACGTCTCACAAACATCTAGGATGGACCAGGGGTTCCCTCATCATCACCAACACCTGCCGTGTCCTGTGCAGTGAAAGAAAACATCTCTTATTAAGGCCTGCTACAAACAGTGATTTAACAGGTTTGACTTCAGCTCAACTTTTGTAAACAAACTTGAATTAAAATAACTTTTGTTTCTAAATCTGCTCTAAATCTCCTGCCTCCTTGTTTGAAACTGAACTGTCAGGTGGCTTTGACTCAAACAGTGGGGCTTCTGGTTGTCTTCCTCATGGACTGTAAACACTCAGCCCTAACTGTGACTTCTCCTGCCTCCTTGTTTGAAACTAACATTTGTGTTAATAAGAAAACATTGTACAGACAAAACACGTTTACTCAACAGATTAGCAAGGCTAACTATGTTAGCTGTGTTAGCCTACATGAGGCAGTTTGGTGAACTGAAAACAAATACCGACTTACCTTCATATTTATTTATGTAGTTGGACACAAAGCTTAAATCCTTTATCCTTCTTAATGTGGGCGCTTTAGAGAAGGTCTGAATTATTCTGTAGACATTATTAACAGTGACTGTCGGCAAGTCCTGCAGAGATCTCGTGAAGAACGCCATCGCTAACACCGTGTTGACTGCAAACCGGAAGTGCGTCTTACGGGTGAAGAATGCGGAAGTGCTGGAACGGAAGTCCGTGGCATATAGCCTATTCCAAAAAGGGAGGCGTATTAAGGATCCAACGCTATGTCTAGAGCATGAAATTAGAAGAGCACAAGTAAATAAAGAAAGTGGTAGTATTTTATGATATAGAAAAAGCATATGATAAAGCTCTGTATTTGTTGTATAACACAATCATTGTTCCACACTTAATCTATTGTATTGATGTTTGGGGGAAAGCGTGTAAAACAATCACAAAGCCTATTTTTGTATTACAGAAAAGAGCTGTAAGAATTATCACTAGAAAGCATTACCGTCATCCATCAAGTACATTATTTTATCAACTAAAATTATTGAAGTTCCATGATTTGGTAGACTATAATATTTTATCAGTTATGTATAGAGCTCAAAATAATGCATTACCTTTAAATATCCAAATGCACTTTGTTAAAAGACAAAGTTGTTATAATCTTAAGGGAACAGAGTTGTTTGTAAAACCACAATTCAGAACCAGTTTGAAGGGACGTTCTACCTCAATCCAGGGAATTAGATTATGGAATGGCTTGGAGAATGTAGTTAAAAATGCCAAGTCAATGTTTACATTTAAAAAAATGATCAAAACAAATGTGTTAAAAAAATATATGTGAAATAACGTAATGTGTATTGTATTAGTTAGAAAATTAGAAAGAGTTAGTCATTTTGTACTGTTAGTTAGAAAATTAAAAAGAGTTAGTAATTTTGTACTGTTGGTTGAAGAATATTATTGTTTAACCTGACTGTTGGAAAAAGTTGGTTGAAGATTATTATTGTTTACATGGTTTGACTACTGTTGTTTAATCTGATTGTTGGAGATAAGGGGCAGATATAATAAGATTTATTCTTCTTTCTGCCACCTTTCATTTTTTTACATTTTGTACACTATCATTATGAGATTGCCTTGTATTGTTTCTTTTGTAAAAAAAATGAACAAAATTTAATAAACATTAATAAACATATGATATGATGTGGGTTGAGGGATTATTAATTAAATTATACAAGTTGGGCAAGAAAGGGAAAATATTTAAATGGATTAAGGACTTTTTAACAAATAGGAAAATACAAGTTAAAATGAGTGACGTAATCTCAGGAAAATACATAGTAGAAAATGGAACTCCGCAAGGGAGTATTATTAGTCCATTATTGTTCTCAATAATGATAAATTACATATTTAAAAATACTGTAAAATAAATGGGATGTTCACTTTTTGCAGATGATGGAGCTGTTTGGAAAATAGGGGAACATGTAGATTTTATTGTTTAAAAATTACAAGAGAATATTATTAAAATAGAAAATGGTAGTTGCAATGGGGATTTAAGTTTTCAGTTGAAAAAACAAAAGTAATGATATTTACTCAGAAAAAAAATAAACAAGGAAATACAATTAAAATTATATAACCAAGAAATAGAGCAAGTAAAATGTATAAAATTTTAGGGCTATGGTTTGATGAAAAATTTAAATGGAATATACATATTCAAAAAATTGTTGTTAAATGTAAGACAATTTTAAATATTATAAGATGCTTGGCTGGCAGTGACTGGGGAGCAGATAGGCAATCATTAAAACAGATTTACACAAGTATGATAAGATCTAACATAGACTTTGGTTGTCTAGTTTATGGTCCAGCAGCTAAAACAGATCTGGTTAAATTAGACATTATTCAGCATCAGGCATTAAGATTATATACTGGAGCATTTAAAACCACACCAACAGCAGCAATAGAGATAGAAATGGGAGAAATGCCATTGGATTTAAGAAGAACAAAATTAGAAATAAATAATTGGTTAAATTTACAAGGCAATAACTTTGATCATCTAACGTGGGAAATTTTAAATCCATGTTGGGAAAAAGACAAGAAAGAAATGAGGAGGTATGGGTGGACAATTTAAAAGAAAAGAAAACAATTTAAAATGAATAGTTTAGAAATTAGTCAAACAACACCAATATCAATACGGTAATTCCACCTTGGATACTACCAGCAAAAGTAGATACAGTATGTCAATAATAGAAAAGAAACAAGATAAATCTTACAATGTAGATAATTATTCAGTACAATTATATTTAAACAATTATTATCAATATATTAAAATCCACACATATGCATCAAAAATAACAGAAAAGGTAGGAATAGCTTTTGTAGTACCAGAATTCAATATAAAAATAGGAAAACGAATTACAGACAATTATCAGTATACACAGGAGAAATGTTGGCAATAATATTAGCGTTACAGTGGGTAGAAGACATAAAACCATTAAAAACAATAATATGTTCTGATTCAAGCTCTGCATTATTAAGTTTAAACTATAATAATTCAGATAGTAGGATGGACATTTTATTAGAAATATTTCATACATTATTCAGAATACAAAATATGGGTTTAATACTTGTATTTGTGTGGGTTCCAGCACATATTGGAGTAGAAGGAAATGAGAGGGCAGATAAAATGGCAAAGAGGGCAATTCAGAATAATATTAGTTTTACAGTTAAAACAAGTAAATCTGAGGGAAAGAGTATTGTTCAACAAAAATTGATGAAAGCATGGCAAAAAAGGTGGGAAGAAGGAAAAACAGGAAGATGGTTTTATAAAATCCAGAAGATTGTACGGGTAAGAAGAAATGGAAAAAGAAATAGAAAGGAGGAAAGAGTGATAACAAGGTTTAGATTTGGTCATACAGGACTTAATTATACACTTTTTAAAATTCAAAAGCATAATACTGGCAAATGTGATCATTAGGAAAATATGAAACAATAGAACATGTAATATTAGAATGTAGTAAATATGAAAAAGAGAGAATATACATAGGAGAGAGGTTGAAAGTATAAAGGAAAATATAAATTTATTAGATATTTTGAGGATAAATTTGGGGAGTAAACATTAGGGATGGGAATTGATAAGAAATTATCAATATCGATGCCTTTATCGATGTCATTTATCGATTCGATTCCTTATCAATTCTGTTATCAATTCTCATTTGGGTAATAAAATATAGTAAACCATTTGTGTTCATAAAGAATTTATTTATGGATATTTTCCCATATTTTTAGACTCATTTTTCGCTCTGATTCTTCGTTTTTCATTTTTGGCGAAAATGGTGCAGTACCAGTTTCGGCCGCTTTAGAGGCGCTGTAGGCAGCAGCCAGCAGAGGACTCAGAGAGTGAAGAGGAAGAGTGGCCACTTCCAGAAGTTTCTACTTGCTGTGTTCGAAAAAAGCCTCCTTTGTTCGGACTGATTCTGTCGCTGCCCGCTCCCTGCTGTGGATGTAGCTGTTTTTGTTTGCAAGATACCACTCATAAACCACACCGCGGATTTTTAAATCCAGCTGATTTCACATTTGGTTCAGCTCAGGAGCCCGTCTGCTATAGTGAGGTAAGAAATATATTTTTAAGCGTTTATTTAGCTAAATTTAAAGAAACAAAGCGTCCGGTTTGACCCGCCTGGCGCCTGCATAAAAATCAGCGAACTTTTTTTTTTAAATCCAGCTTATTTGAACATTTCGTTAAACTCAAGAGTACGTCTACTATTAAGTCAGCTAAGAAATATATTTTTTAAGCGTTTATTTAGCTAAATTTAAAGAAAGAAAGCGTCCGGTTTGACCCGCCTGGCGCCTGCCTAAAATTCCGCGAACTTTTTTTTTTTTAAATCCAGCTGATTTGAACATTTCGTTAAGCTCAGAAGGACGTCTGCTATGAAGTCAGCTAAGAAATATTTATTTTTTTCGGGCGCGGCGCATGTCTGTGATGTCAGCGCTTAAATACGTCACCACCAGGAGTCTGCAGAACCGATAAGCTGAATCGTTAAGACAAGCATCCTACAATTCCATGGAATTGGACTTTTAAGAACCGGTTCTCTAACAGAACCGGTTCTCGGTTCCCATCCCTAGTAAACATATACAAATAGTTATTCGATTTTTAAAGAAAACAAAATTATTTCATAGAATTTAATTATATCAGGTGTGTTGGTGAAAGTGTGTAGGTATAGATAGGTTGAATATAAAGTTATGTATAAGTATGTATATTTTGTATATGTATAGGTAGTATATATTTAGTTATTATTATTATTATTATTATTATTATTATTATTATTATTATTATTATTATTATATTTATACAGGCTAGCCTCGTTGAGCCACGGGGACTCATTTACAAGAGGGACCTGTTTCATTCACACCCAGGGTCAATTTAGAGTTACCAATCAGCCTAACATACATGTTTTAGGACTGTGGGAGGAAACCCGAGCACCCAGAGAAAATCCACGCATGCATGGAGAGAACATGCAAACTCCACCCAGAAAGGCACCCGGACCAGGATTAGAACCGGGGACCTGCTCGCTGAGAGGCAGCAGCTCTACCAGTTGTGCCACCGTGCTGGTTGAATGAATGAATGAAAAAAATATATATATATATTTTATATATATAATATATATGTATACTGTATATACAGTATATATATTTAGATAGGTAGATATAGAGATAGGTATAGATAAATAGGCCATCACGAACCACACTCCATACCAGTAAGTGGCGGTAATGCTACTAACAGTTTGTTGCCAACCGCCAGTAAAACCAACAAGAAGAAGAAGATCCGACGCTGGAGCATTGTGCCTCAATCGGTATTTATGCATTCAGCCAGAAAGTGTTTATCTGATAGAATGCTTACCTTGTGATCTTGTGCCTGCAGTTTCCTGTGAATCCTTGGATCCTGTTCTCCGTCTGCCAGTTCTGCCTTGTTGCCACTCGCTTGCCAGTCCTGCATTTTCCTGCCAGTGACTGTCAGACTCGCCTGCTGCTTGCCTGGGTTTTTCCCCATCTACTCTGGAGTCCTGGAGTCCCTTCTGAGCCTCGTCTCAACATCACACCTGTGAGAGAAACAAATAGAGCATCAATTTTCACTCATCTATCCTACCAGAAGGATCCTGACACTGTTCTCTCTTTCAGGCGCTCCAGAGATCCTTTTCACCTTGTAAAAAATAAACACTGTTGTTATTTTAACTCGGCGTTTTGCTTCTGTCCTGGTCTCGTACCACTCTGGGTTCAGTCGCTCATTGCAAATGGGATTAACCTGTATAAATAGAGGTAGAATGAAATATATATA
>JBBPBX010009438.1:0-20253 GCA_038048925.1 Garcialebias charrua | reverse complement strand
ACAGCTGAGGTTTACAGACTCCTGAGAGCCAGGAATGCTGCCTTCAAAGCGGGAGATCAGGTGGGCCTGAGGGCAGCCAGAAAGAACCTGGATCGGGGCATCAGAAAGGCCAAGAAGCAGTATTCCAGGAAAATAGCTCACCGTTTCAAGGACAGCAAGGATACACGCAGTCTGTGGCAGGGAATACAGACCATCACAAACTACAAACCACCCCCCAGACCTGTGACAGCTCAACCTCTACGCTGAATGAACTGAATGAGTTCTTTGCTCGGTTTGAGGCAAGTAACAGCACACCTGCACATAAACTCCCCCCCTCTCCTGATGGCCAGGTGCTGGCGCTGTCCTCAGACAGCGTAAGGCGATCATTTATCAAGATTAACGCCCGGAAGGCCTCTGGTCCTGACAACATACCTGGTCGTGTGCTGAAGGACTGTGCAGGGGAACTCGCAGCGGTCTTCACGGACATCTTTAACATCTCACTGAGCCAGGCCATCGTCCCCACCTGTTTCAAAGCCACCACCATCATCCCTGTCCCAAAGAAGGCAACGCCCGCATGCCTCAATGACTATCGCCCAGTAGCACTCACCCCCATCCTGATGAAGTGCTTTGAACGGCTAGTCATGAAAAGCATCACATCTGTCCTCCCTGCCTCCCTGGATCCCTTCCAATTTGCATACCGACCTAATCGCTCAACCGACGATGCCATCTCCTCTGCCCTCCACACAGCTCTCACACATCTGGACACGAAGGACTCTTATGTTAGAATGCTGTTCATCGACTTCAGCTCGGCATTCAACACCATCATCCCCCAACAGCTCATCCATAAACTGGACAGTCTGGGGCTGAACACCTCAATGTGTAACTGGCTGCTAGACTTCCTGACCGGGAGACCACAGACAGTACGGATCGGGAGTAACACATCTAGCACCATCACATTGAACACAGGGGCCCCACAAGGATGTGTGCTGAGCCCCCTTCTATTCACCCTGCTAACACACGACTGCACACCATCGTACAGCTCCAACCACTTCATCAAGTTTGCGGACGACACAACAGTGGTAGGTCTCATCAGCAACAACGATGAGACGGACTACAGGAACGAGGTGAGCCGCTTGGCCTTGTGGTGCGGACACAACAATCTCACTCTCAACGTGGAGAAGACAAAGGAGATTGTCGTGGACTTCAGGAAGAGGGATGCACAACATGCCCCTCTGACCATCAACAGCACCGCAGTGGAGAGAGTGGACAGCACCAAGTTCCTGGGAGTGCACGTCTCGAAGGACCTGTCCTGGAGCAGGAACACTGCAGCACTGGCCAAGAAGGCTCACCAGCGCCTCTACTTTCTCCGCAAGCTGAAAAGGGCTGGAGCTTCAACCCCCATCATGTGCACCTTCTACAGGGGTGCCATAGAAAGTGTCCTGACCAGCTGCATCACGGTGTGGTTTGGTGCATGTACTGCATCATGCCGCAAGAGCCTCCAGCGCATCGTGAGAGCAGCTGAGAAGATCGTCGGCACCTCCTTGCCCTCACTGCAGGACTTACACAGCAAACGCCTCACTCGGAAAGCCCACTGCATGGCAGGTGATCCCACACACCCACTACACAGCCGCTTTAGACTGCTGCCATCAGGGAGGAGACTGAGGAGTCTCCAGGCTCGTACCAGTAGACTGAGAGACAGCTCTGTTCATCAGGCAGTCAGAATGCTAAACACTCTGCCTGCTCTGCCTCCCCTCCCATTTGAACTGCCTTAACACAAAAAACTTTCTCACACATTACCACTCAACACAAAGATTTTAACACTGGACTCTGTGTCATCAAACGGGTTATTCACTAAACTCTCGGTCATGTGCTCATTCAGTTTGCACTACTTCTCATATTTGCACTAATGTTTGTATTACATTACTGCCTATAGTCATACTACTGTTTACATTCACTGTTTACATTTATTAATACGGTTTACATTTATTACTACTGCTTTACATTTATTACTACTGTTTACATTTACACTACTTTTATCTACACTACTGCAGATACATATACAGCATTCTCTGACTAGCCTTATCTAAGGATGCCAAATGTGCCTTATGTGCCTCACTGCATATGCCACTTTGCCTATATACCAACATCAAATACCTCATACATATACTGTGTACATTAACTTATATGCTGCTGTGCCACTCTTTGCAAATGTCAATGCTAGAACCTTCAGTTTATTTTATAGATATACTTTTTATACTTTTTATACTACTATGCAAAAACTCAGGACAGTATTACACTTTTATTATTTCATTTTATGCTTATGTTCATTGGGTGTTTGGTGTTTTAGGGGTGTTTGGTGTTTCAGTGTTGGTGTAAATTTTCATACTTTTATACTATTATGAAAAAACTCAGGACAGTGTTACACTTTTACTATTTTATGCTTATGTTTATTAAATGTTTTAGTGTTTAGTGTTTAGATGGTTACTGTTGCACCGAGGGACTGAGAGAAACACAATTTCGGTCCTGTGTATGTCCTGTACATATTGTAGTTCTGACAATAAAGTTGACTTTGATATATATACGGGGGGGGGGGGGCAAATGCCACCCCTGTCATTTAAGGAATTTATGCTTTCCGACGTTATATTTGGTAAAAGTGTAGTTTCCTTAAAATTATTGGGTGATTGGGGAGGTTGATACAGTGGCCAAAAATATGACTGAGGATGACTGAGCTTCTCACCCTATCTCTAAGGGAGAGTCCAGCCACCCTGCGGAGAAAACTCATTTCAGCCGCTTGTATCCGAGATCTTGTTCTTTCGGTCATAACCCAAAGCTCATGACCATAGATGAGGGTGGGAACGTAGATCGATCGGTAAATTGAGAGCTTTGCCTTTCGACTCAGCTCTCTCTTCACCACGACAGACCGGTACAGAGCCCGCTTCACTGCGGACGCTGCACCTATCCGCCTATCGATCTCACGCTCCAGTTTTCCCTCATTCGTGAACAAGATCCCGAGATACTTAAACTCCTCCACTTGGGGCAGGACCTCCTCCCCGACCCGGAGAGGGCATGCTACCCTTTTCCGGCTCAAGACCATGGCCTCGGATTTGGAGGAACTGATCCTCATCCCGGCCGCATCACACTCGGCTGCAAACCGCTCCAGTGAAAGCTGTAAATCACGAACTGATGAAGCCAGTAGGACCACATCATCTGCAAAAAACAGAGAAGCGATTCTAAGGTCACCAAAACGGATCCTCTCAACACCTTGGCTGCGCCTAGAAATTCTGTCCATAAAAGTTATGAACAGAATCGGTGACAAAGGGCAACCTTGGCGGAGTCCAACTCTCACCGGAAACGAGCCTGACTTACTGCCGGCAATGCGGACCAAGCTCTGACACCGGTCGTACAGGGACCTAACAGCCCTTATCAAAGGGCCTGGTACCCCATACTCCCGGAGTACCCCCCACAGAACCCCCCGAGGGACGCGGTCGAATGCCTTCTCCAAGTCCACAAAGCACATGTAAACTGGTTGGGCAAACTCCCACGCACCCTCCAGGACCCTGTTGAGGGTGTAGAGCTGGTCCAGTGTTCCACGACCAGCACGAAAACCACACTGCTCCTCCTGAATCCGAGGTTCGACTATCCGACGGACCCTCCTCTCCAGAACCCCTGAATAGACCTTACCAGGGAGGCTTAAGAGTGTGATCCCCCTATAGTTGGAACACACCCTACGGTCCCCCTTTTTGAATAGGGGAACCACCACCCCAGTCTGCCAATCCAAGGGAACTGCCCCCGATGTCCACGCGATATTGCAGAGTCGCGTAAGCCAACACAACCCTACAACATCCAGAGCCCTAAGGAACTCCGGGCGAATCTCATCCACCCCCGGAGCCTTGCCACCGCGGAGCTTTTTAACCACCTCGGCGACCTCAGCACCAGAGATCGGAGAACCCGACCCAAAGTCCCCAGGCTCCGCTTCCTCAGTGGAAGACGTGCCAGTAGGATTGAGGAGGTCTTCGAAGTATTCCGCCCACCGACTCACAACATCCCGAGTTGAGGTCAGCAGCACGCCACCCCCACCATAAATGGTGTTGGTCGCGTACCTCTTTCCCCCCCTGAGACGCCGGATGGTGGACCAGAATCGCCTCGAAGCCGTACGGAAGTCATTCTCCATGGCCTCTCCGAACTCCTCCCACGCCCGAGTTTTTGCCTCAGCAACCACCCGAGCCGCATGCCGCTTGGACTGCCGGTACCTATCAGCTGCTTCCGGGGTCCCACAAGCCAAAAAGGCCCAATAGGACTCCTTCTTCAGCCTGACAGCATCCCTCACTGCCGGTGTCCACCACCGGGTTCGAGGGTTGCCACCACGACAGGCACCAACAACCTTGCGGCCACAGCTCCGATAAGCTGCCTCGACAATAGAGGCGCGGAACACGGCCCACTCGGACTCCATGTCCCCCGCCTCCCTCGGAACGTGTTCAAAGCTCTCCCGGAGGTGGGAGTTAAAGCTCCGTCTTACGGGAGACTCTGCCAGACGTTCCCAGCAGACCCTCACAATACGTTTGGGTCTGCCAGGTCTGACCGGCATCCTCCCCCACCATCGGAGCCAACTCACCACCAGGTAGTGGTCAGTTGACAGCTCCGCCCCTCTCTTCACCCGAGTGTCCAAGACATGCGGCCGCAGATCAGATGAGACGACAACAAAGTCGATCATCGAACTGCGACCTAGGGTGTCCTGGTGCCAAGAGCACATATGGACACCCTTATGCTTAAACATGGTGTTCGTTATGGACAATCCATGACGAGCACAGAAGTCCAATAACAGAACACCACTCTGGTTCAGATCAGGGGGGCCGTTCCTCCCAACCACACCCCTCCAGGTCTCACTGTCATTGCCCACGTGAGCGTTGAAGTCCCCCAGTAGAACAAGGGAGTCCCCAGGAGGCGCACTCTCCAATACCCCCTCCAAGGACTCCAAAAAGGGTGGGTAGTCTGAGCTGCCGTTTGGTGCATAGGCACAAACAACAGTCAGAGCCCGTCCCCCCACACGTAGGCGAAGGGAGGCTACCCTCTCGTTCACCGGGGTGAACCCCAACGTACAGGCACCAAGATGGGGGGCAACCAGTATGCCCACTCCTGCTCGGCGCCTCTCACCAGGGACAACTCCAGAGTGGAAGAGTGTCCAACCCCTCTCAAGGAAACTGGTTCCAGAGCCAGAGCCATGTGTTGAGGTAAGTCCGACTATTTCTAGTCGGAACTTCTCAACCTCACACACTAGCTCAGGCTCCTTCCCCACCAGAGAGGTGACATTCCATGTCCCAATGGCCAGCTTCTGTAGCCGAGGATCAGACCGCCAGGGTCCCCGCCCTCGGCCACCACCCATCTCACATAGCATATATTTATTTATTTGTTTATTTATATATATATATAATATATAATGTAAAAAATTGTTAAGTCATGAATAAATGATGTTGGAAAAAGACATAAGAAACTGCATTAAACTTTAAAATCATGAGCTAAAAATTAAAGGGCTTGCATCTCTCCAATCGCCTTTCATTCCAGTTTTAGACAAATGTAGTTTTATGATGCTGAACGGATTAATCTTGAAAATGATGCTATTAAGCACAATCTTATCTGATAGTGTGAGAAGTCACAATCAACATGTCTGCTGTTTCATCTAATACACATATTTCAAAGTGTCGGCCCGCAGGCCAGATCCGGCCCGCAAATTAATTATTTATGGCCCCCTGGATGATATTTAATTACTATTAGAAATGGCCCGCTGGCCACAGTCGCCCACTGGTGTTATGCACATACCAACACTACATTCCCCACAATGCAACGATAATAGGGGTGGGGCCGATCAGATCCGGAGTCGTGTCTCATGAACCCAGAGTAACAAGACCCGCCTCACGTCACATTCAGGAAATCCATTTCATAGTTTGCAGCCAGCTACAGCGTGCAGACTGAGTGAGTAGCACTTTAGCTAACAGCTAGCCAACTTTTCATCGTAACATGTCCGCTGTGTGGAAGTATTTTACACTAAACACCACAAGACAGCAACGTGCAATGTCTGCAGAGCCATAGCGCCACATTAAACCGCGGTCAAGTTAGTTTTACGTTGGACATTCGAGCTCTGGGGCTTCAGCGGGACGCCACTCTCGCTGAACCGAAACAGGGAGACCGACCGCGGCCAGCTGCATCCAGTCCGACCCGCTGTCGGACCGTCTTGTAGGAGGGACAGGCTGAGAGCGACTGACTGTAATCAGAGCGCCCGCCCCGGATTGAACAATAAAAACACACAGCTGAAGCCACAGAGCTCAAATGTGCACCGAGAAGTTGCTAAACTTAATAATAATAATAATAATTAATTCAATTTATAACGCACTTTTCATTACTGAAAATCTCAAAGTGCTACACATATATTGAATGCTACACACATTCATAAACCGGTGGCGGCAGACTACCATGCAAGGTGCTTTCCAGTCCTACCGGGAGCAACTCAGGGTTAAGTGTCTTGCCCAAGGACACAACGACACATGGTGCGGGTCCCGGGAGTCGAACCGCCAACTTTCCGATCGGGAGACGACTGCCATTACCACTACACCACGGCCGCCCGTAATTAATGACCAACAGCTATCAGCTGTAGAAAATGAAGGATTTCATAGTTTGATACTTGCAGCCAACAGTAAACAATCATAAAAAAGCATATTAATTAAAAATCGTAAGAAAACTGTATTAAAAACAAAACTATACATAAACAGCTGCATTATAAAACAATGTAAAATACTAAAAGCAGGAACATGTTTGTGTTGATTTATGCCAAGAACTTAGCAGATGTAAAGCTATTTAATATTTTATTTAATTTATTTATTCATTCATTTAAAAGAGACAAAATAAAACTAATTAATCAAAAAGAAAACATTAAATGAAAAGAGTGTAGAAAGAAGGCAAACAAATCTTATTTCACCCCCTTATAATAAACATTGAACCAGTCCGGCCCTTGGCTTATAGCAAATTTGTTTTTTTGGCCCACAGTGTATTTGACTTTGACACCCCTGAGCTAATACCACATCAAACTTTGTCAAAATGTGACACGTTAGCTAAGGTTAATGCTAATTCTTCAAGGTACAACCAACAAAAATTCCCCAAAATTTTCATTGAAATCTGTCCAGTGGAAATATTTTGCTGACAGAGAGACACATTAACACACAGATAAAAGAAAAATATAATTTTTCACTTTAGCTTTTAGGCAGCAGGCAGTAATGTGGACTAGGCCAAATAAAGAAGCAGTACAGCAAAGTATAATGCCAAACTGTGACTGTGATTACACCACATTCACACACATGTACACACACATATACACATGTACACACACATACACACACAAACACACACACACACACACACACACACACACACACACACACACACAGCGAAGCATATTCACAAATCACATCCAGTCAGCCAACAATACCAGCAAAGTCTGCAGTAGAGGGAAGTGAAGCACAAGCTGTGGGTTACAAGCTGTGCTGTATTTCAGATCTGGACAGTCTGCAGCCTGAGTCACTGGTATAAGGAAAAGAGCTTGCATACAAGAAAAAAAAAATGTGTTGAACCCTGCTTAAATATTTTTCATATACGTACTAGATTTAGATTTATTCACACTGGAAATTAAAAAATATACATGGTTGTAAAATTATTTAATTTGAAAAGCTTCTAAGAAATGAAAATAATAATTAAAAACAGGGATCTGACTTTGTACATAATCGTTTATTTATCCTGTAAATTCAATTTATGATTGCCATTCGTTTTTTTTACACTTGAATTTTGTTTGTTTTTTAAGCAATTACACTTTGACCATCTAAATTACATTTTGCTGCAGACGAGGAAATTTTGACATTTACAGTCATATTCCATGAACTCAGAAGACTTCAGACACAAAACCAAATGTACTATTGAGTATAATTATAGAGGTCAATTTTGATTTTTGTAGTTGAAAGAAGCACTTAAGACGTGGTCGGTTGTAGCAGAAGGATAACGTACAGGTAGTCCTCGGGTTACGACGGCCTCGACTTATGACGTTTCGCGGTTACAAACGCCCTCCCATTGAAAAGCATTGTTCGAGTTACGCGGTTTATGCGCCTTTACACCAAAAAATACGGTACCAAAACTCAGCGAAGGACAGCGGAAATTTACAGGAGGTTTACAGGAGGGAGGGAGGAGAGTAGCTCGATGCAGTCAGTGGAAAATTACTACAAGAGACCTCATTGTTTGGACAGGCAGACCGGAGCAGAGGAGGTTAGGAGGGTGGTTTTATGTCGTAAACAAAAGGTGCGGACCTTGCTGTAGGATGGACGTGGACCTTAAGGCCGGCGCATAGCTCCGCGCTTGAGGGAGCGTGGCGCCCCGCTGTGTGAGCGCCGTGAGGTCGCCGTTGCACAAGCCCTTTGAACGTTCACGCGTGCGCGCCAAGCTCCAATTTTACGAGCGCCTACGCGAAGCGCGGTGTCTGACCAATCAGCTGCACGCGGAGGGGGACTGAACTGACCCCCTCCGCATGCAGCTGTTCACAGAGAACGTGAGAAGAAAGCAGAGCACACGCTGCTTCACGCTGTGCTCTGCTGAGAACCCCGCACGCGCAGCGCGCGCGCGTGGTGCGGGACTCGGTCCAGCGCGGAGCTCTGCATCAGCCTTTACTGTAGGATGGATGGGTGGATGGTGTCACCAGAAGGCAGAAACAGCGGAGCTGTACCGGAGGAGCAAGAGCTAACATGCTAACTGACCTTACTGTAGGATGGACGGGTGGATGGTGTTACCAGACGGCAGAAAAAGCGGAGCTGGACTGGAGGAGCAAGAGCTAACATGCTAACAGACCTTGATGTAAATGCTGTGGACCGTGTGAAGCAGTAGGAAGCTTCAAAGCTCGGAGGTGCAACGAGCTAACATGCTAACAGACGGAGGAAGAAGTCACCAGCATACCAGTAGGTTAATAACTCTTTTTTCTTTCATTATGGCTCTTAAATGTATGTGGTTTTTGATAATTAGGTAGGGTACTGTGTTAGGATAAGCTAAGTGCTTGGTAAAAGAAAGTACTGTACGTATGAGGTGCCGTTTGGACGTATTTTCCGACTTACGTCGAAATTCGACATACGACGGCGGGTAGGAACGGAACTCGTTCGTAAGTCAGGGAATACCTGTATTTATTTGAATATGAATTATAGGGATGGGGCCAATCAAATATCGGTATCTGATACCAGCATATTTTAAGTATCGGATATCGGATCCAACCTGCCGATATTTCCGATCCAGCTTCAAAGAGCACTCGTGTTCCATTACATTCTGTGACTGCTGTCTTAACATTGTGTGAGTTAAACACAATGAAGACACTCTTGAGCCTTACAATAGAAAACTTTTACTGTAACAGCCCACAAGAGGCAGCTCTATACCATACACATGTCCTTCTCACTCATGGTGCAGCTGGAAAAACAAAAACAAAACGCTAAGCATGAAGGGAAAGACAAGACAGCCCACTTCCCTTAACCACTAAGAGAGTGGATTTTGTTGTCTTTCCCATAATGCATTTTTTGTTTTGTTTTCCAGCTTTAGGTTTTTTTTTTTATGGGCAGCACGGTGGCACAACTGGTAGAGCTGCTGCCTCTCAGCGAGAAGGTTGCCGGTTCAAATCCCGGTCCGGGGCCTTTCTGGGTGGAGTTTGCATGTTCTCCCCGTGCATGCGTGGGTTTCCTCCGGGTACTCCGGTTTCCTCCCACAGACCAAAAAACATGCTTGTTAGGCTGATTGGTGACTCTAAATTGACCCTAGGTGTGAGTGTGAGAGTGGATGGTTGTTTGGTGTGAGTGAGACAGGTCCCTCTTGTAAATGAGTCCCCGTGACTCAACGAGGCTAGCCTGTATAAATAAAGGTTGAATGAATGAAAGGTGCAGCTGGAAAACTAAAAAAATGCTAAGCATTATGGGAAAGACAACAAAATCCACTCCCTTAGTGGATTTTGTTGTCTTTCCCATAATGCTTAGCGGTTTTTTTGTTTTCCAGCTGCACCATGAGTGAGAAGGACATGTGTGTGGCATAGAGCTGCCTCTTGTGTGCTGTTAAAGTTTGTGAATTTCCTATTGTAAGGCTCAAGAGTGTCTTCATTGGGTGTATCTCATACAACGTTAAAATGAATGGTCTCAGTACAAAAATTTTGTTATACAGATTCACGTACCTGAACAGTATCAGATCAGGAAAGTATCAGTATCGGTCGATACCCAGCTTTTAAGTATCAGTATTGAATCAGAAGTGAGAAATGTGGATAGGTGTATCCCTAATGAATTATATTCAAACGTATGAATGGTGGAGGTCATATAAACAGCATGTATACAAAAATGCTGAGTAATTCAACCCAAGAATGTGTTTTAGAAATTGACAAAATGTACTTCACATTACTTTAAATGTCCCTTCTTTGTCAAACCGAAAGTTATATGTATGAATTGACTACTGTTATAATCCTTGTTACAACCGTAAACAAGCCAAAAGTGACCGTAAAAAGCATAAAGTGGACACTGGACACAGACAAAGAATTAAAACAAATTTTATTGAACCTAAAATAAAGTACTCCAGGCTGGCAAGGTCCTCTCAGGCTTCTCCCACCAGGACTGGAATGTCCTCGTCTGGTTCAGCATCCAAAGGAAAAGAAAATTAAGAAAAAGTTCAAAGAAATGGTGGACCGGTGAGTCTAGCCAAAAATAATAAAACGCCACCCAGGCAAACCCAACCATGTACAGGGCCGTCGTGTCTCCCCAGGTTAACAATCTACCTTACAAAAGTCATTCTACACAAACAAAAGGCGAAAACTAGACTACCAACACTCATAGTCAAAAGTACAACAAAAATGAAAAAGAAAAAAGGTAACAGTCCCTCACTGTTAACCCCAGCTGTCCCCCTTTTGGACAACTGTACAGACATTGCCCTCAGTGTCTCCAACCTTAAACTTATTTTTTATTAATTTTATTTTTTCCCATTATAGATGGCCTCCCTTCTCACCTTACAACCATCCTCTCACACCGATATCAATTTTTTTTCATAGAGAGAAAGGAAAGATAGAAAGTAAGACAACATAACAATTATCCACAAAAAGAGCACAAGGCAAACACACCCAACCTCCGTCCGCAATCCTGCAAAGCACATGACAGAACAAAGCAACGAAACACACATTCATAAAGACTAATAATATTCATGACCTTGCAGTAGATTTCCATAAATAAACATACCCATACCTACAAATATAAATATAGTATACATACATATACATTCATATCACATATCCATCTATATATCTGCATATGATATCTACATATACATCCCTGCATCCATTTGTGTATGGCTGTGAGCATGCATAAGTGAATAAGTTTCCTCCAATAGAACATTCAGTAGCGACCGTGAAGCATCAGAGATCCCCCCCCAAGGCCTGAGGCAGACGAAGGGACAATCAAGGCCTAAGACCCCAAGAAGGACCCCAAGCCCAGAGTCCCCAGGGTCACCAGAACAGGACGAGCCACTCACCCACTCCCCAGATCCGACCAAGGGGGAGAACTGGACGAGCCCAGCAACTGCACACAATGAACTCTAAAACAATCAGTCAGAGTCACTTTAAGAGCTTAACCAGCTCAACTACTTATCCCATTAGAAGCAAACTCACAAACAAAATGAGAGGATGGAGCTCTCCTCAATGTTTGTACATAATACAGCTTTACAGCTGCCAAACATCTAGTGTTTCCTACACCAGCCTCAAACAAGCTTAAACTTGATTCACACAACCCTAGTAAATACTAAATCTGTCACAAGAGCGCTCTTTGCTTTGCATGTGCTGTTTAGACAACACCAGTCATTTAAGAGCCTAAGCTCAATGCAAACTCTACATGAGAGCTCAACTCACAATGATCAAAAGTGGGTGGAGAACACTCCTGAGCATACACAGGCAGCAGTACAGCTACCTTAATCAAAACTTGGTTTACCTTTCAAAAGGATCACAAGTTGCTCCAACAAGCCTCTTGCTTGCGTCCACCAAACTCGGTTTGCAATCTCAACCTCACACTTGCTTTCAGCAAGGCTCCACACTGCTCAAGACACTGCCTGATAAATATAAAGGCAGGAACTACAGGTGAACACCTGTGTCGCTCAATTAAGCTTGATTAGGAGTGAGAGCAAAGAAAAGTTTCTTCCTGAACCAGCAGGCTGCAGCAGACTGCAGTAGGTTGCAGTAAAAAAAACACAGGAGGGTACAATCAGCTTAGACTGTTAGTTTAAAATACTTAAAACCCTAGGGTACATAACACCTCCACCAAAAGTTATTTTGTATGGGGGTGATGTGTATGTTAGGGGAAAACATCACACATCCACCCATACAAAAAAAAACAGAGGGTTAAAAATGTAGTGGTCACACCACCTAAATGGACTAAAAAACATCATTAAAAAAACGAGTCTATCAAACCGCTAACATTTATTCTACAGTCACACTCAAAATGATTTAAAACCAAAAAGGCGTCTTTGATCTGACATAAATCTGACAAGCTTTTGTTTTGCTTGACAAACCCTAACATTGGATGGATGGATGGATGGATGGATGGATGGATGGATGGATAGATTTTAATAATTTTGTTGTAAGTAGACTCTGTGTACACAATTTCTTTCCACCACATGTGGTACATGTGGTGGAATGACAAAGAACCTTGAATCCTTGGCGAGGAGGGTGGAGATCCCAGGTGAGTGGTGATACAGTTATGTGGTTTGTAGGAGAGTGGCAGAAGAAATTGTCCTATGTCAAGTGTATAGTTGGTGACAGGTGAATCCAGAGGATGAGAAATTAGGTGGTTCCTGGTTTCTTCACAAGGAGACTAAAGAAGGTGAGTTTTCATAGTGAGTAAACCCCAAATAGGTCTGGACTTAAGAAAACACAAAGAATAAAACAGTTTGGTAACTCAAGGAAACCCAGTCACTTGCAGCAAGAGCTGTTCAGTTACCCCAGAGGCTTCAATGATCCAGTGTGGAACTGCCGTCCCACAGGAGCTTAAGATCATCTATCTTCATCAGAACTGGATTAGGGAAATGAATGTAAAATTCAGTCGGGCAGAAGTAAAAAGTATCACAAAGCAGAGAATGAGGGAAAAATGGCAAAAGCAATGGGAAGAAGAAAGAAAAGGTCGATGGTTCTACAGCATTCAACGTAAAGCTGGAGAAATGCGGAGCGCTGAAAGACACAGAAGGGAAGAAACTGTCATCTCAAGACTCAGATTTGGACACACAGGATTGAACAGGACACTATTCATCATAGGGAAAGCATAACACGGGTAAAAGTGACTACTGTGGAGAGGATGAGACCATTCAGCATGTGCTAATGATCTGCCATCAGTACCGTCATGAAAGAAGACATATGATTTGTAGATTCAATGCAATAAACGTCAGATACGACCCTGTAGAGTTGCTACAACAAAACTCAAGTTCTGCAAGCACCAACATTTTGTTGAAATACTTGAAAAGGACTCATTTGTTCAACAGAATCTGAGCAAAGTTTATTTATTTATGGAGAGTTTTTTTTTTTTTTGTATATTTTTGAGCGCTATTCCAGTTCATATCCGAAACTGCAGATGGCGGTAATGCTTCAAAATCATGTAAGCCAACCGCCAAAGAAAACTCAACAAGAAGAAGAAGAACTGTATTAGGAGCAGGTGTGAGAGAGTGGCTCTGCCCTCCACAGTCTCCTAAATAGGATTTAGGATAGTTTTAGCTATGTTTTTTTATATGTATTTTCTTTTTTAATTCATCTCATTTCATCACGTTTTTTTTTATACTTTATTCTCTCTAATCTGTTTTTGTCTTGTTTTATCTTTTAGCCCCATTTTTATCTTATGTTGTTATATCTTGTTCTTAAGATCAAGGGTATTTTATTTTATTTGTTTTAAAGAAAACAACTGGCTACTTTTTGAATCATATTGAGTCTATTGCTATGTCTACATCATTTTGGCTTGTGTATGGAAAAGGAACCTGACGTCCTTCACTCTAATGAAATCTTTCTGTGTACAAATAAACTTGATTGATCACTTTTACTGTAATCCTTTTGGTGTTATTGCTGTTCAGAGTAAATGTATTTCTCGTTTTTAACTACAGTCTGTTTTGACTAGATTTTGGCCAAAGTTAACTGTGTGAACTTCTTACCAGACAAATGTTTAAACCTTAGTGATCAAATTGATCTCTGTTACTACTTTGTTGCAAAATCCTTGAACTGTCTGCTACCACACACAGCAAACGTGTTGCTTTATTGCTGTTTTTTGTCAATTTTGATGTACCGGTAGTTGTGTTATGAATGTCCACCCATAAACTTCAAAGATGCCATGTTTAAAATACAAAGAAATAAATAATGGTTTGTTTCATTGTTGCCTTGAAGAAATAACTTTAGGTAATGTCATGGCCTAAACTTGTTATGCTGGTTTTGTGTTGGTATATTTTAGAAGATGTGAGAAAGGATTTATACTGAGAAGCCCGTGCATACATACTGTAACTTTATTGTTTTCCATCCAAGATAAGTTTCTAGTCCTCCATCTCTTGCTGATTCAAATGTATAATATAACAAAGCAAAAATGGCTAAATATGCCAATGGCTGTTGTTTTTAAGTTTATTTATTTGACTTAAACAACACTTGGTATTCTGTGGTCTACAGTGGGGTCCTAACTCTAGCTTTGAAAATCAATAATCCAGGTACCCTGATGCATGCTCAATCCAGGTACTATTAGTGATACATATTTTTGAATTTTCCTGATTTCTGGACTGTTTTTTTAAAAGAACTAGTTAGTATTNAAAGCAAAAATGGCTAAATATGCCAATGGCTGTTGTTTTTAAGTTTATTTATTTGACTTAAACAACACTTGGTATTCTGTGGTCTACAGTGGGGTCCTAACTCTAGCTTTGAAAATCAATAATCCAGGTACTATTTGTGATACATATTTTAGAATTTTCCTGATTTCTGGACTGTTTTTTTAAAAGAACTAGTTAGTATTCTAGCTAAAAAAAAGTTTTAAAATATGACTACTGTAAAAAACCATGAATAGAGCAAATCAATATTGTTTTAATCTTCTAAACCCAGAATAGGCCTGAAAATCATATTAGTGTGCATGAAAAACACCAGTGTACTCATTGTCCTGATTACAAGTCCCATTACTGAAAGTCCCTGCACAGAAAGATGATCGCAACAAGCATTTGAAAACTTGTCAAAGATCATGAATTAATGCAGAGATGTTGTTTAAACTGGACAGAATGGCCCTTGCGGCCTAGCTGAGAGATGCTTAGCTGAGAATGAATCAACAATTTATTTTCAACAGCAGCTTAATTCATGCAAAGAGCTTTTACATCATTTTGTGGATATTTTTAAAAGGGTAAACAAAACTGAGGGCTGGTTAAAATATTCAAGGACTACATCTGGTTCAAGAAAAGCAATATTTTGAGAGCAGTGGAACAGAAAATAAAAGTATGTTTCCCAATACTGTATAAACATTTAGAAGAAAGTCACTCAAACCACAAGTAAAGATGCAGTCTGAAAGCAAAGTGCTTGGTTAGGAAAATATGGAACAATAAAATATTTGATATTAAATGGAGTGGGACAAAATACCAAGGTTCCTTACATTAGTACTGAATGCCTCATTAATCCAGAGTAAATGAGATGGTACAAAGTTTGTTCAAAAGATGTTCAGCTCCAAAAACCACAATCCATCCTCACATTCCTGCTTCACTGCTAAAGCAGCTGTTAAAGTAATAGTTAGTAGGTTCGGAGTTAGGGTTTATTTGCATCTTTCCTGCTATCAGTGCTTTAAGTGGGCCGGAACTCACCGGTACCCAGTTCCGCCACTTCTAAAATTTAACCCTGAGAGTACCGGGACTTTTTTTAAACGTAAGGTGCGTTCCGGAACTTATTTTCGTCTTCTCCACTTGAAAGACCTGTGGCAGATTAGAATGCATCATTTCCCCCGACTGGATTTCAAGAAAGAGTAATGCATCTTCACAATAATAAAACATCTTTGGTGGAGCGCGTCCTTTTGGCCAATCACAACCTCAGGATAGACAGGGGGAGGAGACGACAGCGAACTCTGTAAAAAAACAAAAACAAACTGCGACGGAGAGGGAAGCGGAAGTAACTCCTCCAACGTGTGGGTAAAGTTAATATTTTTATACATGCAGTGGAGTGTAACCATTGTTTAGTAAAATGGCATGTTGTGTTACAAATAAAACTAAATAAAAATTAACAAAATAACAGTCAATTGCACCCCTAAAGCCACTGTGATAAAGTATCACAATCATTTTATTATTTTAGCCACAGGAGTGAGTTTAAAAACAGGATGATGTCTATAAATGAGGTGTCTCTAAAATATCCTGATTCATGATCAATAATAATTTAAACAATTTTTAAATCTGTCCACAGGACCTGACTTTATTTTGTTAGATGTCTCTAAAATAGTTATTGAATCAAGTGTCTACATGTAGGTAAACATAGATGTTTAACAACTTGTTAAAATACACAAGAATGCAGGAAATGGCATCTACTTTATTCAAAAATTTCTGGCAAAACATCTTCACCAGCATATTTAAGAAATGAGTTTTTACTGTAAGTAAGTTTTATTTATATAGCACATTTCACAGACATGAGAGTCACATAGTGCTTTACAAAAGGAAAAATAAAATCATAAAATCACAGAAGTACTATACAGAAAGGTAAAACATAACAAACTCTAAAATCAATGTACAAAATTAACCAAAAGCCTGTCTGAAGAGATAAGTCTTAAGTTTTTAAATGCATCTGTTGACTCGGAGCAGCGCATTGTTAGCAAAATGTTCTGCTGTATTTGACTTGCTGCTGTTGTTGGTTGTTAATTTTTTGGTTGACACAATCTTTCCTATTTATGTTCTCATTAAATCAGGTTAGTAAATGACTTTTACCTGAAGCATGTTAAAAAATTACAAAATCTTTCGGGGGGGGGGGGTTGGCGCAACGTTTGTCACCTTTTTCATCCCTTCTGAGTTTGCAGGTATGCATATTATTATGACATTAGGGAGGGTACCGACACTTATTTTTTTCCACTTAAAGCACTGCCTGCTATGGATATCTATTTGAAGGTTCTGTTTGGTAATCTAGTGCAATTAGACCAATGAGCTAACAGGTAGTTCAAGTGGAGACAAGGCTAAAATAGATATAGCCTATTCAGTCTTAACACAACTCCAAAATTTTCATAGAAGGTGATGCAAACACTGTTTTATCTTTACATCACTGTTAATTTCACAATGCATGGTTATTTCACAATGCATGGTTATTTACACAAAATTTTGTGGTTTTATGCAAATGCAGATAGCAGCAGCAGTTAGCCATAGCACTTCAGGCACAGCTTGGGACACTTTCAGCAATAAATTACCACGTGAAGCAAAATTGATGGGGATGCAATGGTTGACACGTTATGTTTACTTTAACCCGTTATTTTTTTTATTTTTTTTTGTGACCATTTCATCAACAAAACCAGAAGCTGACAAGAATGCATTTTTGGAGTTGAACACAACACTGGACAATGGGAATTGTTTTATGTATGTATTAATAAACAGCTGCTGGTGGAGGTCTGAGGTCCAAGGATTGGTCCAATCTGTAGATACAGGGGAATTTGATATCTGGCGTTACTGTGAAGGTTCTGAGGAGTACAGAGGCAGTTACTGACCTTCACAGCAACAACACTACCAGCCCGATCAAGAAAGCTAATAATAATAATAATAATAATGAATTCAATTTATAACGCACTTTTCATTAATGAAAATCTCAAAGTGCTACAAGGAGCAACAGAATTAAATGACAATAAAACAAATAATAAAACAATTAAAATCAATAACAATATCAGCTAAGATCAAAAGTAGAATCATGAGGAGGTAGAGTATGCTTGGTCGAAAAGAAAGGTCTTCAAGTCGCTCTTAAAGTCAACCACAGACTGTGGGGCTCTTAGACAGTCAGGAAGAGAGTTCCACAGGCGGGGGGCAGCCACACTGAAAGCCCGGTCTCCCATGGTCCTTAATTTGGTTCTCGGAATGTGAAGGAGATTGCTGTTCTGTGACCGCAGCGAACGGGTGGATGAGTATGGAATGAGAATATCCTTCAGATAATCTGGTGAAGTTCCGTGTAAGCATTGATGTGTAATGAGAGCAGTTTTGTACTGAATTCTGTAGGCGACAGGAAGCCAATGAAGGTTATGGAGAATGGGCGTAATATGTTCAAATTTACGAACTCTCAACAAGATCCTTGCTGCACTGTTTTGAATATATTGAAGTTTCTGAAGGTTTTTGCCAGGGATTCCAATAAACAGGGAGTTGCAGTAGTCGAGCCTGGAGGAGACAAAAGCATGGACGAGCTTCTCAGCATCGGAAAAAGTTAGGGATGGGCGAAGTCTGGAGATGTTTCGAAGATGGAAGAAGCAAGTTTTAAACAGATGCTTAATGTGATTTTCAAATGTAAGATTGGAGTCCATTTTTATACCAAGATTAGTAACAGAAGCTCAACTCTACTTCCTCAGGAAGCTGAGTTGAGCTGGTCTGCGAAGCTCAGTCCTCACCTCCTTCTACAGGTGTGCAGTGGAGTGCTCCAGCATCAATGTGTGGCATGGAGGCTGCACAGCGGCAGAAAGAAAAATCTTTGCAGAGAGTAGTGAAGGCTGCACAGAAGTTTGTTGGAGTCAGCCTCCCCACCATCACAGACATCCACATCTCCAGATGCAGGAAGAGGGCCACTTTAATCATGAAGGACCCCACTCACCCAGCATACTCACTTTTTGCCCTGCTTCCCTCAGGTAGGAGGTTGAGGAACATCAAGTGTAGAACCACTGGACTGAGGAACAACTTTTACCCTTAAGCTGTTAAGACTCATGAATCCTTAGTCAGGATTATTACTGTGAAAAAAATAATTGTAATGCCACTTGATTGTTGACGTGTACTGCTGACTATCCATGTTGCTGATCTCATGCTGCTGATTTATTTCATGCTGCTGTATTCATTTGTCCTCATCTGCTCACACAGACTCATGTTTGTGCTGCTGTTGTTGGGTGTATTGTTTTTGTACTACTAGTGCTTGGCATAGTTCTTGGTTCAAATCTTAGATCTTATCACTGTTTCTTTACAATTTATACTTTTGTTGGAGGTAACTGGGATCCTGTGTACACTATTTCGTTCCACCACAAGTACTGCATGTGGTGTGAACGACGAATAAAAAAACGTTGACTTAACAGTCAGGTGAAGGAGGTTCTCATTCAAGGAGTTTGAGATGATGACATCACTCACAGTGAGTGAACAGCAGAAGAGAAGCAGGATTGTGCAGAGTGTAGTTTGAAGGGTCATCCTAAAGAGAGGTCCAGTAGAACAAGTAGGGGTCAGGCACAGTAGGTCAGAGATCCAAATCCAAAGCCAATACAACATTTGTGAGACATAGTCATGATAGTAGAAAACAAAGTTGGTATTGGTATAGGGGGAGTGGTAGCCCAGTGGTTAGAGACGGTGGGCCTGTGATCAGAAGATCGCCGGTACAAGGTACCAACAACATCAAAAAATGTGGGTGGAAAAAGGTGAAACACCCACACCTGCTTCCACCCTCATTCACCCCACTCTGGGTGAGCCAGGCCTGAGCAAGGCCCTTAACCTCCACCATCTGCTCCCTAACAGGTCTCACTTGAAAATGAGTTCTCGTGGCTCAATGAGACTACCTGGATAAATAAAGGGTAAATGAAAAATCATGGTCAGAGAGGTAAATCCAAAGCAGTCAAGGAGCAGGCAAGGTGATGGATCCAAGAGGCAGGTGTAATGCCAAAACAAGGCAGGCCAATGACTTGATCGCTGGACATCTACTATCTGAATGAGTTTGATAATCTGGCAGAGTATGAGTGTGATCTTAGGGCTTAAGTAGGGCAGTAAACAGGTGAATGGCATGATTGCTGCTTGAGGTGCATAAGCAAAGTGGGTGTGGTAGTTCAGTAGCATACCCGAAACATGGCACAAGCAGGGAAACCAAAAGACGACAGAAAATGTTACAGAAGCTGGCTTCCTTTGACTCTTTGTACAATCCAAAAGTCCAAGTAGCAGTAAAACTTGCTTGAGTCTGCTAATGATTGTCAGAACTACTGACATGTTATAAGTCCCTTAGCAGCAGTTTTCTCACTAAATCTGCCAGAAAGTAACACATTTTTCACCAAAATAGATGTGTGAAGATAATAA
>JBBPBX010009437.1:37779-60080 GCA_038048925.1 Garcialebias charrua | reverse complement strand
GTGCGCCACAGCGCGACTAGAGCAGAACTTCAATCTCCGAACGCGTGAAGTTCTTTTTACTTCTTGATTTAGAATGAATGGACACTTCCTGCTGTCAAAAGGCAGGAAACGTGGCCTTATATGGTGTTTTGAGGGGTGGGAATTATGTAAATGACCTCTCCGCGAGCACGCGCAGGTGGATGGAACAGGTGGGATTCATCAACTTTACGCAACCCGTTTACACACGTTTCCTGTGGATAGAAGACTTTGTTGAATCTGACGTGGCATGTTCGTACGAACGCTTCGTACGCACAGAAGTAGGAGAAATTTAGGATAAAAATACGAACAATTTCGTGAATGAGGGCCAGTGTGTTCAAAATAATGGTACTTCTTCCAGTTATCTGTTAACAACGGTGTACCACAAGGCTCTGTCTTATGACCCACCCTCTTCACAATTTACATAGGTAATGTAGGCCAGATCATTCCTGATGCATCCTTGCAATTCTATGCTGATGATACAGTTGTTTACTGTTGAGCTAAACCAAAGGGATGTTGTTTTCAAACAGGAAGTTGGTACCAGCAGTCCTTCCTTCTATTTTCTCTTCAAATGGTGCTCCCATTGAGTTTGTTGATTCTTACAAATATTTGGGTATCGTAGACAATTCACATCTCTCTTTAAAGGCTCATGTCAAAAACTTGGTAAAGAAACTGAAAGTTAAACTGGGTTTCTTTTTCAGAAACAGATCCTGTCTAACTCTGAATGCTAGGAAACACCTTGTAACTGCGACTTTCCTTCCCTCCATTGACTATAATGATATTATTTACATGAATGCTCCTACAAGCACCTTGCAGATGTTGGATGTTGTCTACCATGGTGCTCTAAGATTCATAACTGGCTGTGATTATCGTACCCACCATTGCACCTTGTATTCACTGGTTAACTGGACATCATTAACTTCACACAGACTCTTCCACTGGTACATTTTCATCTTTAAATCACTTCTTGGTCTGCTGCCTTCATACATCTCCTACTATGTCACTGTGTGAGTGCAGCTACATGCGCTCTCAGGACATGATTACCTGCAGTGTTCCATCAGTGAGGACTGAACTTGGAAAAAGGGCCTTCTCCTACTCTTCTCCTGCTTCATGGAATATCTTGCAAAAAGATCTGAAGCTCTCGAACTTGACCTCTATAAGGGATTTTAAACAACTTCTAAGTTCATGGCAAAAACTAACACAGACATGTTCCTGTTTTTAGTATTTTACATTGTTTTATAACGTAGCTGTTTTTGTTTTGTTTTTATTTTATTTCTTATTTTTAGTTTTTAATTTTATATGCTTTTTATATGATTTTCTATTGTTGTTTGTACCTCATCTATGTTCTTTGTCTAAAACAGGTCTCTCTTGTGAATGAGTCCTCAAGGATCAATGAGACTAACCTGTATAAATAAAGGTTGATTGAATGGGGGGGCGTGGACCTACAGGAAAAGAAACTAGTGTAGAACATGACCGAAGTGTCCATATCCCAACTGATCGAAGTCGTTTGTGGCACAGAGACCGTTTTAAAACTGTGGCTTTTTGATGCACTTTGAAAAACCACATTGTTTACAACTGTGGCTTTTTGATGCACTTTGAAAAACCACATTGTTTACAACAGTGGCATCATCAAATAATGCACTAATGACAAACTATCTCAGAAGTTTCACTGAATGCATTGAGGCTACTTTTGAACCAAAAAGACTTCTATTGTTTCTTTATGACAGAAATGTCTCGAGACCAACCACGCCTCCTAGCTGCCTTGGAGAAAGCATCTACAGCGATCGCTAAGGTTAGATGTCCTCTTAATGGGTTATGCAAAAGCAAATAAATTGCATGGTCTACAGGCTTTTAATCATTTTATTGTATGTTTTTTTTTTTTTTTTTTTTTTCATAGTCCTAACCTTTAAAGAATCACCAGGAGGAATAAAAATATTTTGTGGCATCAGTACTGAGTTAGTTGAATGATAGAGTAAAAATAATGCTGACCTGATTATTTTATAACCTATTTAAGTTGTTTTATGTACCGGTACTTACTCTAGCTTTCTGTTATAGGAGGAGGGCGGATCAGATGAGCAAGAAGCTCTGGACATGTACCAACAGTCCTTAGGAGAGCTCCTGTTGGCTCTAGCAGGTACATAGATCAGTTCCTTGTTTTTATTTCATTCATGGTTTGATGTGACATAAGTAGTTTTGTAATAAAGTTTCTTTCTCTGCTACTATTCCAGGCAGTCTTCTTAGCTGTATTTTAGTCAGGGCGTGTCCAAGGCCACTGCAATACGTAGTTTGGTAAATTTAAACAAAATTGAAAATGTTATTTTATTCCCACAACCTGTTTTTCATTTGAACTTGGGAGATTGAGTTTAAAGAGGAAGTGAAAACTCTTCTTTTATGCTTCCAATTAAAGCAACACACAAGAACAGACAAAGTTGTGCTAAGGGAAAACCTTTGAAAAAGAGGGGGGAAATCAACAAAGATATGGAGATGTTCTTTTAGGACTCAACTGCAAACAAAAAGACTTCCAAAGAATGACTTTGGACAGAGACATCAGAGACGGTAAAGGGAACAATTCAGGGAACGTAGAGATGCTCAGTACAGATGGAGGAGAAACAGAACAGACTTTAGCAACTCTCTCTGAGGTCTGGTGTCCATTAGACCGGGTTCATGAGCTCATCTGGAAGATTAGCCTAATGGAAGAGGTGGAATAGAGTGATCCAGATGTGGCTTTGAGCTGGGATGAGACCCGGTTCCAGCACCCCGTGTGTGGTACGAGAGCGCTGCCATCTGCTTCCCATTCAGACACAATATTTCATTTATGTGTTACTGAACCCTGCAGGCAAATAAAAACTATTGTCTCTTTAAAAGACAAGTGCTTTACTCTCATGTAGGTGGAACTGGACTTGATTGATTGTAGGCGTTCTTTATAAAATAAATAAAAAAAACAGTGCAAGATTAAATCAGAGTTTTGAATAGGAGCTCATCTGTTTAGCTTTTGGATCAGTAGTGATGTCCTGGTTTATCTAAAAGCTAAAACCATCCCATGCAGCCTCGTTTCATTGACAGGGAGCAGTGTTGTGTGTGGCACAGCAGATACCAACTTGGTGATTGTTGGGAGAAAACATTGGTCCTTTGTTTAGTTAAAAGCTTTTATGCTGCACAGATTCCCAGTGTGCCTCACTGCCACAGAGCCTTCCTCTTCTCTGTCGCGCTGCCCTCCAGCACGTCTGACTGTGAAAACAATGACCTAGATTAGAGCAATTTCCACTCTCGAGCCCCCAGTCTGCACGCTAGCAGAATCCAATCTTGTAGCATCTTGAACAGTGCGATTAGGTACAGGCTCCTCCTTTATTTTCATTGTTTTTGTCTTGCTTTATTCCCTTTCTCTCCGTCTCTGCGAGCCAGCCGAGCCCCAGGGTTGCAGGAAAAAGTTGCTCCACAGCGAGGTGAGTAGCTGAGGAAAAGTTCCTGCTCACACTAGAATCTATCAGTGGGCTCCCACATAATCATCACATGATCCTTGACTTATTTCTTACAGTACCAATAGTCACATGTATGATTTGGGTTGAAGCCAAAAATAACAAGAGTTCACCATCCATAATAATCCACTTGAAGGTAGACAAAGTCTGGAGGTCTCCAGTGAAGCCAGGGTCCCATCTCTCCCAGGAATGAGTGAAAAGTACAAAATGTGCCCAGAATAGAGTTGGTAGTCATATTTACATTTTATCTGTGGAACAGAAAGATTTATTTAATAATGGATAATAATAAAGATTACATGCTAAATCTACAATAATACCATACCATACCATACCATTTTATTTATAAAGCACTTTAAACAGGAACAAGTCCACACCAAAGTGCTGGACAAACAAACACGCAACAGGCAACACATACATAATATGCTCCCAAGTTTGCAGAATGGACTTGCACCGTTTCCCTAGTGTTAAAAAAAATGTGTTAGAGCTTCAAACATTTATCGTAACCAATATTTTATCCGCAGTCTTATTCATTTAATCAGTTACAAGTGAGCGTCAACCATTTAACAAAGCATATCATTAAAAATGAGACACCTTTAAGATGGTAGTTGGTTAGAATACTGGGGGTTCAGTCTCAAAAATTAGCTTGAAGTCTAGGATAATTACTTTTTGGTCTTTTTCATGAATCCTGAGAGAATCTAACTACACTCTTAATTTACAACATACAAAAAAATAAAAAAGTTTCAGACTTTTTTTCCTAAAGTCAACTTGAAAAATTCAGTTTCTTGTTGCCTCACTAGTTGAATGATTAGCTCTAAAAGTGTTAAATTTATTAAAAATAATAATATTATTAAAATGTGCAGCAGCATATGGATTTTTGTTGGACTGCTTTCTTTAAGCAGCAACACTAGGATCATAAAATCTGTTTAAATCCCTTGTTTTATTAATAAAAACGCATACATAAGGACAACAATACACCCTGGTAATATTGTGTCCTGATACTTTAGTTTAATTCACACAAGTCGGTGTGCTTTATGGAGTTCTAATGTTAAAAATCTTGGTGTTTGTTTTTGATCAGGACATGTCTTTTGTCCCCCACATTAAAAACATTACTAGAATTGCCTTCTTCCACCTGTGTAATATCACTAAAATTAGAAACATCTAAAAATGATGCAGAAAAACCTGGTTCATGCATTTGTCACGTCTAGACAGGACTACAGTATTGCAATGGTTTGTTATCTGGATGTCCAAATAATTCTTTAAAAATACTTCATTTAATCCAAAATGCTGCTGCCAGAGTCTTAACTGGAGTTAGTGGGAGAAATCAAATCTCTCCAGTTGTAGCTTCTTTCCATTGACTCCCTGTCAAATCCAGAATTTAATTCAAAATCTTACTTCTTACCTACAAAGCTCTCAACAACCTAGCTCCATCTTATATTCAAGATCTAATTGTTCCATATTTTCCTAACAGAGCACTTCACTCTCAGACTGCAGGCTTACTTGTGGTTCTTGGAGTTTCCAGCAGTAGAATGGGAGGAAGATCTTCCAGTTATCAGGCTCCTCTCTTGTGGAACCAACTTCCAGTTTCTGTCCTTAAGGCTGACACATTGTCCAGTTTTAAGACTGGACTGAAGACTTTCCTGTTTGATAAATCCTATAGTTATAGTTGGCTTGTTATGCTGCTATAGACTTAGACTACTGGACAAATTGATCTCGTTTCCTTACATTATTTGCTAAAATTGAATAGTTTTCATTTGATGCTATTTCTATTTTAACATGTGATTCTCGACCTGCCATTGTGTATCTGTTCATCTCAAACCCAGCCAGTTGAAGCAGATGGTCACTTGTCCTGAGCCTGGTTCTGCTAAAGTTTTCTTCCTCATGAGGGAGTTTTTCCTTTCCACTGTCGCCTTCATGCTTGCTCAAGATGAGAGTTCTGTGATGGAGTTAAACTCAAAGCAGTTGCTCTTCAAATAATTAATGTTATAACTTACTTTTATATAAAAATAAAAAAAGTTTTGTAGGCTCAATCATGCAGGTAGATAACAACAAGAAAGGTTAAATCGTGCCATGACCAGTTTAAGTGAGAAACGCTTCGTCTCCCATCCAGAGGACTTCTTCAGTCTACAGCTTGCCAACCAGTTCTGTCCCACAAGTAGCCTTCATTGCTGTGTTTCAAGCCAACCTCCTGTTGGAATCTTAGAAACAGGCTTTTAACACATACAAATAGGGCCCTTCCACCCAAAGCAATTATCATATATAACAATCAAATGTTTTACTTTTATGTACTGTATATGAATGTTTCTGTTCAGTGCCCTGAGATGACTTCTGTTGTGACTTGGCGCTATATAAATAAACTGAATTGAATTGAGTTGAATAAAGTTAGGAGGCCATTCCTCCAGACAACGTGGTTTGTATTGAAGCAGGTCCTTGAGCTGCAGTTGTATGGTTCAAACTAGGGCTTTAACAGACTACTCGAGTAATCGACACATCGATTCCTAGGACATCTATCGAGTTTTTTAATTTTACGTCGAGTACTCGTAGTGACGTCATCACGTCCCAGTTACAGAACAGAAAATGAATCTGGAGCGCATTGCGAACCGGTGTTACACCAAATTCTGTGACCACGGTATATTGTGACCATAGGGGGCGGTGTTGCATGCACTGTTGCAGGTCACAGAATGTAACACCGAGTCCAATCGACCGAACCAGAACCAGCTTCCTCTGACCTTGTTTTACAAACAAAAAGCAAAAAATATTAATCTTTAAACATATTAAAAAAAACTATAAACATAATTAGCTCTAAAACTAAACCTAATGTGCAACACCGCGGGCGGTGCGGGGTGGTCGACTGCCCCACTGTTTTTAGTTTTGTTTTTGACGTGCCGCACGTTTCTTTTACTTTTGCAGCTTAATAATAATAACTAATAGTTTTGGTTTTCCTGTGACTTATCTGCAGTCTGATAAATGGTAGTCCAGCATAATGTACACTCCCAATGTTTTGTTGGTCTTTTTTTTTGTTGTAAATATTAAATGACGTTTTTTTGCGTTTTTATTATTTTTGCATCTTAGGATCCTATGACATCATCAACTACTCGAGTTCTACTCGAGCTTTATTATGTTAATGTCGAGTTTTAAAATTACGTACTCGTTCAACCTCTAGTTCAAACACAAAAAACAAGTGGTTAGGAATAATGTAAAGTTTCCTGTAGTCATTATCCCAGTAGAACTACCGTATACCAGTTCTGTGAGAAAAGACTGTGCAAAAGAAGAGATTTGGGAAAGGTCACTGAGATTTTTTTTCTTTTTTCTGAAGAATTTAAATTGCTCAGAGGCACATCACTATCTGTCAGTCTTCAGCAGAGGAATAAACCACTGACTTACTTCCTATATTTGGCTGCCCAGTCAAAATTAGTAACCAGGAATGAAGGACTTTTGTCAGACGTGTAATCAACGAGCCAAAAACTGCTGTGAATGAGAATTACTGTACAGATATGTAAAAAGAGCATCTGTTGGCTCGGCGTTCCACCAGTCAGCCTTGTAGTAGATGCCTGGTTGAGCTGGAACATTGCTGTAAAAAATACAGGAAAGGCTTTCCAAAAACTTTCTATTTTTTTTATTATGCAGACAATTTTTGGTAGAGTAATATTCAAAGAAGAAAAAAAAATGAATAGATCTGAAACTTAAGGCTCTGTTTTTCCAGAAAACGTGTGCATATGATAAATCAGAAAAGATGAAATCAAGTTGAACACAGTCAGAGCCCCAGTACTTACCCTTTTATAGATATTAATATGAATACATGCAAGATCTGAAACACAATAGCTTTAACAGTACTTTAGTTTGATACATAGATTTATCTGCACTGGTCAATTAATACCGGTACTCAATAAGTCTGCATTTTTTTGTACTCATGGTGTTTATTTTGCAGTTTTACCAACAAAAGACAACACAATTTTACCAACAAACCCCAAGTAGGGGGTTGGGCGCTGAGCGGGCCTCATGGACCTCCCTGTTTGAAGTTTTATGGGTGCTTGCCTTAAGTAAATTCAGATGCGGTTGTAATAATCTAATGCAGCGTGGGGAGGGGGGGCTGCGGGGGTTAAATTGAAAACATGTGTGTATGTGAGAAGCCAAAACAGCAAACACATGGCTGGCCTCTGTGTGCCTTCATATCTTACTACAGAACACACATTCTCGTTTTAAAGTGGCCGTTGTTTGTGTTGGTTTCTCACAGCTTGTTTTGAACTGATGTGTTTTACAGTCTAGTGAATGTACATGAGAACTGGAAGTTATCTCATACTTTCATCTTATTGGTCATCCATGTATAGACCTCATCCACATTGTCCTTGGTGATTTGAAGGGTTGGGATTAAAGGTCTGTGGCTTCGGATGATTTGGGTCACAGCCAGATTCTAACAAACAGCGGTCAAAATAATTATGTACAACTACTGCCTGTGTGTTTAAATGGACATTATGGAAGTAATCAGCGTCGGCCTCCTGTTATTACAGTCTTCAGATGTTGCTCCAGTTAGACTCGAAAAGGCTTAAGGTACTTTGTTATGACGGTGGCGTGGGCAGGTTTTGGGTAGAGTCAAGAGCGTTCACGGTTACAAAACAAAAACTGATCATCACAGACAGCAATGCTTCTACTGACAGCAGATACTGTTCTCACATTTACCGTACGAACCGTTCTCAAAACGTTCATGGATGAGGACTGTATACTGTCATTTTTATGTTTAATCTGGAACATTTTGATTCCCTTGACTAAATTAAACTGGCCTTCTGGGGAATTTTTATTATTTATTTATTGCCAACCTTTGGTTTAATTTATGTATGATTTGCACATTACATCATCCCCCCACAGAGTTGTTTACATTGGCAGTTTGGATTGCTCATATACACAAAATAGGGCAAGCCACATTATGCAAAGAGTGTTTTGAAGTGCAATATGTACAATGAAATCAGATTACAGTAGTCCCTCAAGGCTCCCACAGACTCGTCAGCCAGGTGAAAACTGTGCGCACTGTCCACAGAGACATCATATGTACACCTTGAATGGCTGCAGTCAGCTCCGCTGGCAAAGGCCGTTTACCTTTGGGACAAATTGAAGTTGCCGATTGGTCATTTGCTTACACGCCTACTGGATTGATTGACAGGTCAAAAATAAGAGAGCTAGCGTCAAGAGGCAGCAGGGTTCTGTGTTTATATGTTGTTGATAAAAAGTTCTAAAAATTTTAAAAAAACAGCCCACGCATCAGACCGGCCCACCAGGAAAACTCAAGACCCTCCCGCAGCCACGTTGGACCTGTTTTTAATTTGCTTGTGACAAATTCCTTCATTTCTTACCGTTTACGGTAAGTCATGGCATCAACGGAGGAGGAAGAGATCACTTACCTCTTGGCAAAAACAAAACAAAAGAAAAGGCCATTAAACCAGATCATGGAGGAAGAAGGAGAATTTGATACATTGGTGTCGCATACAAAACAGTCCGTCGCCGGGCAGTTTATTGTGCAACACCGAGTACACGTACGTGGTCATAAAAATTGGTCTTTGCGTGGTCATGCCCTGCTTGAAGCGTCTGCTTCGAGTCTAATCTGGTACACGCAGACCTTCGCAGACTGAGGTCCACCCAAGTCTGTGGGAGCCTTCAACTGTCTTTAGAAAAAAGGACTATCATGATATCTGATATGTGATTATTGTAGGGGTTACATTCCAGACACCCCCGCGATAGGTGAAAAACTGCAAAGTAGGGACGTTATATTTATTTGAGTATTTACGGTATGTTTATTTTAAAGTTTTGTAAACTCTTTCCACACTCTTGCAATGTTCTTAAGAATGTTCTAAACTCTTAAATCTACGTAATTTTAACATATGTATATGTACTGTACAGTACCACAAAATTGTATATGGGTACTCACCAGCTCTGCAGACAAGGAGCTGTGGGCTCAGTTCCAGTTTGGCTGACAAAGTCCACTACCCCGTCCAGGTTGATGTGTGTATGCTGCCGCTCCAGGAAGGACACTCTGCCTGCGAGGCTGGTCAGGATGTCGTCCACCACCTCGGTCCGGGTCCGGACCAGCACTGCAGCAACCAGAACTAGGCTGAACCTGTCTGCTGTCTGCATGTTGTTTCCTCCTTCCATTGCTGTTCTTTGACTTTCGGCAGAAAGCAGCAACTGGAAGCACAGTTGGCTTCTGGGCCGTGTAGTTCTTTTGACTTGCATTACAGCATAGGCTTATTGAAAGAAAACTACAAAATGGCGGCACCTGTCTGAAGTATTTTATTTGTTTCTTTTTGTTCTATTGGTTGGTTCCCGCCCCGTTAACTTTTTATCCCGTAACGTCTCATTCTTGTGAGTAATATTAAAGTTGACAATTTTGTGTCATGTGCAAGCTTAACCACAAAAGAGTGAGTCCGCGAAAGTCGAACCGCAAAGTAGTGAGGGACTAGGAGACCGGCAACCTTCTCTCAGCGAGAAGGTTGCCGGTTCAAATCCCGGTCCGGGGCCTTTCTGGGTGGAGTTTGCATGTTCTCCCCGTGCATGCGTGGGTTTCCTCCGGGTACTCCGGTTTCCTCCCACAGACCAAAAAACATGCTTGTTAGGCTGATTGGTGACTCTAAATTGACCCTAGGTGTGAGTGTGAGAGTGGATGGTTGTTTGGTGTGAGTGAGACAGGTCCCTCTTGTAAATGAGTCCCCGTGACTCAACGAGGCTAGCCTGTATAAATAAAGGTTGAATGAATGAATGAATGAATGAATGAACTACTTTACTAGCAAGGGCTCAGCAGTGTGTCCAGCTGATGACAAAACCTCCGTTATGGGGTGAGGACCCATATTCAGTTACTGCTCCTGCACAGAAAGCTGCTAAAGACTGTATTGTTACAGATGGCTGGACTTCATTTACCCCCATATACTGTACCGGTATATAACTATATTACCTCCTCAGTGTGCCATGTATGCTGGTGGTATGGAACAAACATGATTATTTGATTTTACGCTTTGATTTAATCTTTTGTAAACAGACTCAGTTTGCCTCTGCCGGCAGCAGTGAATCTGCTATCCTAATAAAATTATAAAGTTTTTATTTATTTATTTTATTTAAATCAAGCGCACATGGAAACAATGTTACTGGTTAAATCAGTGCAGCTGTTGTCTTGTACGTACAGTACCAGGTCTTCTAAATAAAGCTCATTTACAGACAGTCCTTTAAAAACAACGAAGGATTTTTTTTAAACCATCAATATAAAAACCTGCACAACTAAAATAAACAATGAAACTAGATATTTCACACAATTTTAGACTATAATAAACATTTTCTTGGATTGTTAAACTAAATGTATGTCTCTGAACAGATAAAAAGCCTCATGACCAGAGCCGAATACCTCAAGAAGCATATTAAGGTAAGAAGAACCTCAAACAACCTCAAACTGCATGAAAAGTTTGATAGAAGAATGTAGAATGGAATAACATGCTGATTGTCGTACCATCATTTTAGGCAATAGTAAATGATTTGTAACCTGAAATATTGGTCATATTTTGCATGTGTTCATGTTTCAGATGCAGGAGACTCAGATGGACGTGTCTCTGGACCGAGAGTCTCTAACAGATTCTGTCAGAAGCTGTGAGTCTCCCTGCTGTGTTGTGTAAACCATGTCTTTGGCCATGATCATGTGGTATTAAAACCCTTTTAGTCATTTTAAAAAGTAACAACATGCAGGGCTGGTGGTGGAATGTGGTCTGTGGTTAAGGGAGTATCAGATGGCCAAAAGTTGCGATGAAATGTCCTTTCATTGAAGGTTTTTCCACTGGTAAAGTCTGAGCCATCCTCTTGCTGTGTTGGCCACCCTGCAGAGCTTCCAGTCTCTTCAATGTTGTTTTTGCCCAACTACAGTATTCCTCACATAAAGCCTACCTTGTAAAAGTTGGACATAGGCAAGGAAAGAGTGACGTTTAAAACACAAACACCAGCAATTACAACAGCTGACACATGCATTTGGTAATTCCTCTCTGTGACTGCATGTTCTGTACATATCGGTGCACACCGGGCCTGTGCAGTATAAACAGAAATGTATCATTAACATTAAGATGGGATTTAATATCCCTGAATTTCCCCCCACTGGTAACATCTACACACAAAGTTTTAATTCAGAGTATTTTCTGGGCTCAACTCCAAGATGGTTGGTGGATACCTAAAACCCAGACAATATCCTGTTCTCAGCAAGAAATTCCTGGGGAATTATGATTTTTTTTTTGGGGGGGGGGGGGGTTGAAGGGAACCAACAACTCCTGAGGCTGCTCAACTTTCATGAAGAATGTGGCTTTTTACCCTGCTGCAGTTGTTTTAATAAAACCGCGCTGCAGTCAGCCACTCCAGCTGGCACCGATCCAACAGCAGCTGTTTCACAGTGGGTTCCAGCAACGCCCAAGTCTGTCTGGTGACCGTAGACTGTGCAAAAGTTAGCAACAAAACACAGAGAATCGTCACATTGTAACCGTAAGACTCTACATTTCAGGCTAAGCCTCAGCTAGCGTTTTTGTATTTCATTTACGAGCCCCCTGCTTTAAAGCACCAAACGCTCACAGGCCTTTAAATCGATTTCACTTGCAAGGACCCGAAGGGGCGCAGATACAAAATCCCAGGTGCAGACGTTTCTATAGCCACACGCTTGCTTTGAATGATGGGTAATACTAAAAATGTATCTGAGAAATACATCTCAGATGTTTAATATTTGCAGCAACAAATGAAATATGTCTTCACGGTTGGTTCTTTTTAAAAGTGCAGGTGGTTCCTGTACAGATTCAGTGCAGTTGTATTATTAGTTAAGTAAATGGCCTAAAACAATGAAAAACTAACATCAAGAAGATTATTCTGATTTTGTGAAAAAGGTTTGAAAATCACAAAGAAAGTACATATGAAAAGAAAATATTTACAAAAGTTATTACCACATGAACACAACATAGTGTAGTACAGTATATGCAAAACCTGGGTTTGAACATTTTAAAGTGACGCACAAACACATCTTTGGATTTCTTTCTTTCTTTTTTGTCTGTAACATACAAACTTTTTGTTGAAGTATGTTAGAGTTTTAAATTAAAAGTTAAAAAACTAACGGAGCAGAGTCACACTGCTCTCAGCCAAACTGGACATTTGTGTCAGAGGTGCTGCTGTGCATAACAAAGTACAGTCTATCATGAATATTATAATAATAAATATATAATAATAAACTTTATTTGTATAGCACCTTCCTACAATGCCTTGCATTGACCAAGGTGCTTAATATATCTGTCGTAGCTGTTACTCAGGGACATGTTCAGAAGGATTTTTCTGAAATGTAACTATACAGGTAGTCCTCGACTTACGACGGAGTTCCGTTCCTACGCGGCGGCGTAACCCGAATTTTGCTGTAATTGGAACATACGTACAAACTGCACCTTATGTACGTACAGTACTGTATTTTACCAAGCACTTAGCCAGTGCTGGGCAGTGCTAATCCAAAAATTAGTTCCGCTAGTTCTAAAGTGCTTATTAATTTATTTAGGTCCGCAATTTCAAAAGCACCTATGTCTTAGCAAAGCTAGCGGAAGCTAATTCTAAAGCGCTAACGTGCAAATGGCGAACTACTTTTTTAAATCCAACAGATTTGACCATTTCGTGAAACAGTGGAGCTCAGGAACCCTTGTGCTGTAAAGTCAGCTAAGAAATATATTTTTTAAGCGTTTATTTTGCTAAATTTAAAGAAATAAAGCCGTCCAACCCGTGGGCCATTTGCATGAAAGAAAGTAGTTCGCCATTTGAAATGGCGAACTACTTTTTTTAATCCAACAGATTTGACAATTTCGTGAAACGGTTAAGCTCAGAAACTGAAAGTTATGCACCATAACTCGTGTTCCCTGAAGGAAGGGAACAAGGTGCAACATAAATGCTATGAGAAATTGCGCTCCGCGTGATTACCTGAAGGAATACAATCACGCCTTTACGGCAGGGGTGTCAGCGTCACGCCAGAGACCCCGCCCTCTGGGTACTTAAGGCGCTGATGCCCATCCTACTTTCTCTAAAATGCACTTCACCGAGCTTTCAGCATTAAAAGGACCAAGTATGTTCAGAGTCAGAGAGTCTTTATTGCCATTTGCACCGCATGTGGTACATGTGATGAAAACGAGATTATGTACACGGGGTCCCAGTTACATCCAACAACAAATGCAAGAGAAAAAAAAAAGAAAAAGAAAAAGAACAGTAATAACATCTAGAATTAACTAAGAAAAACATCAACTAGTAATACACTAAGCCCTAATGTAGTGGAAAAACATCATTATAAACAGCAGCACGAACATGAGTCTGTATGAGCAGATGGTCACAAATGAACACAGCAACAAGAAAACAGATCAGCATCAGCATGATGTGATATTTTGCAGTGTTTATTCTTATTATTTTGTTGCACCTCGTTCCCTTCCTTCAGGGAACATGAGTTATGGTGCATAACTTTCAGTTCCCTTATCAGTCAGTCACTCGGTGCAACATAAATGCTATGGGAACATAATTCATTCACGCCCTTGAAATGCTCAGTAAAATGCATCCTAGTGTGAACGTCCGCCTTTATTCAATAGGCATCTCACGGTCGCTTTCTACTGTGTGTTAGAAAGGACAGCCTGAGTAACATCACACGCAGTAAGGTCCAAACTGTAATGCTTTGCAAACGCATTTGTAGAGCTCCAGTTCGCAGCCGCATAGATGTCTGCAACTGGTACACCCTTGAATAACGACCACGAGGTGACAAGGCCCCGAGTGGAGTGGGCACGCACTCCAGAGGGCACCTGTTGAACTTTGATACTGTACGCCCTTTTTATGGCCTTAGTCACCCAGTGTGAGAGGCGCTGCTTTGATAGGGCCCTGCCAGTAGCTGGTGCCGCAAAGCACACAAACAATTGGTTTATTTTCCTCCATTCAGCTCTTCTCTGCATGTAAGTGCTTATAGCCCTCACGGGGCAGAGAGCCTTCAGCCTTTTCTGTTCCTGAGTGAGGACAGGAGCAGGAGGAAAAGAAGAGAGATCAAAGTCCAGACTTCTGGGGTTTAGAGTCAGGACCTTAGGGATATACGCATCGTTGGGCCTTAGCGTGACCTTTGACCCGTCAGGGGCAAACCTGGTACACATTGGGTGCACGGACAAAGCATGGAGGTCACCCACACGTTTTGCCGAGCACAGAGCCAGAAGCAGAGCGGACTTATAAGATAATAGATCTGTCTTAATATCGCTCAGTGGTTTGAATGGGGAGTCACAGAGAGCCCCAAGACCAGAGTAAGATCACATCCAGGGTTCAAGATCCTGCTGGGGGGTCTCTTCCTTAGCACGCCTTTCATAAATCTTATTATGAGCGGGTGCGCGCCAGGCGTCCTGCTCCCCCAGCCCTCGTGACAAGCTGAAATAGCTGATAAAAACACCTTGATGGTTGAGAAAGAACAATCTTTCTTCAGCAGGTCTTGAAGAAAGGTGAGGAGTTAGACCAAGTCACATGAATAAGAAATAATATTTCTTTCCATGCACCAAGCTTCAAAAATACGCCATTTCCGGGCGTAGAGAGACTGTGTTGACATAGCTCGGGCGTTTTGAATGGTATTTACCACGTTCTCGGGGAGGCCTGAGGCCACCAGTTTGTTCCTCTCAGCCTCCAAGCTGAAATTTGCCACAGCTCTCAGCCTAAGCGGCGAGGCTGTTCCTTCTGGTGATGTGGTAGGTCCCTGGAGAGGAGCAGGTGGCAAGACCAGCTCCTCCTCGAGGGTCCTGATTTCTGTGACCCTTTGAGGGCCAACCAGGCTAGGGAGAAGGCCCTCCTGCAGATGCACCTCCATACCTCTCTCATCGAGAGTGTTAGGAGGGAGAAGCGATCTGCTGATATTATTGGCCAAATGCGGAACAGAATGCCTGTTTTCCTTGTTTTTGTGGGGAGTCATGGTTCGGAGTGGGTGCAAGTTCTGGATACGAGCAGACCTCCTGACTCCAGCCCGCTTCGTAGTTGGGTCTGGATCACTGTTCTCCGGTCTCATCAGTGCCCTGAGGCCTGGTGAACTTCTGGGAGGCTGTGTTTCACCTGATGGAGGGGTCTCATTTAATAGTAGAACTGATTCAGTGCAACGAGCGTGGTCACACACTGCAGGATCATTGCTTGAGCAGGGCACGTCGCCCACTGAGGATAAGTGGACAGTTTCAGCAGACGGATGTGAAGCTGTCCGAGATAGTCCTCCGTGTTGAGCGGTATTTTGTTTGGCTGGTGACAGAAAGTCCAGTCCCCTTCAATTAGAGGGAAGGGGAATCTGATTTAGCCCTGGTGCCATTTCTGCTCCGCATTGAGTGTTTACACAAGCTGCAGTATCATCACCACTTCCTTTGTGAACGTGTGACACTGGTTTTGGCCTGTGGACTTCTGTTGTAACCCCCCGTCACTTACTGGAATCCAATGAATAGGAACTGGCCCGGAAGGTGGGCTGCCAGGTTCTGTCGGCGCGCCCCCCGGAGCGCGGATGTGACACAGGTTCGTTTGATTTGTGTATTGCCGGCCCAGTGATTTTCCACGGGGCGGGGACTGGAACACGTGACCCCCCTCACCTGTCTCAATGAGGACCGACGGGCCTGCTTGCCGGTGCCTCTGGCACTGTCTGTTGCAGACAGACCCGAGGAACCCAGCTGGGGCTTATTGATTAGACTAACACCCCGTGAGCCGCGAGGGAGTGGGGGGATGATGGTCCCCGCCCTTTATATCGGCTGGAAGAACAGAGGGGGCCGTTCTGCTGATGTTACTGTGTTTTGTTTGTTGTGTTTTTATTTATTTTTTGAGTCAAGAAACAGAGAGGGGCTGTTTTTCGAGCTTTATTCATGCTTATGTGTAACGACATATTTGACTTTATGTCACTCACAGCAGAAAAAACATGATTTGTGCGTAAAGTAAAGTCACCAGCTTTTTGTACCATGCTACAAACAAAGTCTGGACGTGAAAAGATCATTTCCCGTACCGCGTGGGCGGGTGATTGCGTAAAGTCAAGAAGAGGGCCTGGTTCATCAGGTCCGTTTCTGTCTGGCCTGATGTTGGTGCACTTGCGCTAACATTCCCCTTCAACCATGTCCCCGATCACCTGAAAACCTCAGTCTCCTGGAGGTCAGTCTCGCCGTAGTCCGTCTGCTTCCGTCCGATGTCCTCAGCAGGGTTGAAGAATCCGTGCCCCCGTCCTCGCGTCTCTCTCTCTCTGCCAGTCCTCGGCGGCTGTCTCTGCTGGCAAGCCGCCAACCGTCCAACAAGTCCCGCAGCGATAGCCACTGAGCTAGTGGCGTCACAAACTGTTCTCTGCTGGCAAGCCGCCAACCGTCCGGCAAAGCCGTTGGTGAGTCCTGTTAGCGATAGCCACTCAACTAGCGGCGTCACGGAAAGTTCTCTGCGGGGTTGTTCACCCACCCAGCTCTAACCTCCACAGATCGGCCGGAGTCCTTCTCTCCCCTTTCAACGGCACGGACAACAGTTCAGCCAAGTGTCTCCACAACGACAGTCCATTCACTTTCGATGGGAAAAACAATAGCGTCCACCTTCACGCTCCTCCTTTTTATCCTCTCCCGTTCTCCTCTACCTGCTGGCACAAGCCCCTCCCACACCTCCAAAATAAAATCCCAAACTACTTTTACAAACAGTTATTAAANGCCAACCGTCCGACAAAGCCGTTGGTGAGTCCTGTTAGCGATAGCCACTCAACTAGCGGCGGACAGTTCTCTGCGGGGTTGTTCACCCACGCAGCTCCAACCTCCACAGATCGGCCGGAGTCCTTCTCTCCCCCTTCAACGGCACGGACAACAGTTCAGCCAAGTGTCTCCACAACGACAGTCCATTCACTTTCGATGGGAAAAACAATAGCGTCCACCTTCACGCTCCTCCTTTTTATCCTCTCCCGTTCTCCTCTACCTGCTGGCACAAGCCCCTCCCACACCTCCAAAATAAAATCCCAAACTACTTTTACAAACAGTTATTAAAACAAACAGTATTAAAAGTACATTAAACTCCAAACGCAGTATGTTTACATGTTCCATAAAACAAACATTAAACACCATTTACTTATCCATTCATTCACTACTAAATAAAATAAATATGAACTCAAACCACAGGGTTACACCCTCCCCCTCCTAACTGTCTGCTCTTCTTGTTGTGTTCTTGGCTTTGCGGGTGTTCTCTTTTGCTCTTGGTCCTGTGGCAACCTCATAGAGTTTCTGATAGGGAGAATGTGATTGCGGTGTATAGTTTTTACACCCCCACTTCCTCTCTCTGGCTTCACTCGGTAGACTGGGAGGTCCGGCAACTTTCCCACCACAACATAAGGGTTTGGACTCCACCGGTTCTCTAGCTTTCTCTTCCCTTTCAGTCCCAAGTTTTTTAGAAGAACCCTGTCCCCAAGGTTAATTGCCTGGAAGCACACTTGTTGGTCATAAGCTCTCTTATTCCTTTCATGTGCTTTATCAGCAGTCTTGCCGGCAAGGTCATAAGCATTCTGTAGATCTTTCTTTAGGCTGTCGACGTATTGGGAATAGTTGTTTTCTCCCGTCTCATCTGGCGATGTGCCGAAACACAGGTCAACAGGCAACCTAGCTTCCCGTCCAAACATCAGCAAATAAGGTGAGTATCCAGTGGCATCACACCTAGTACTGTTGTAGGCATGGACGACATACGGGACATGACGACTCCAGGACCCCTTCTTTTCACTACCCAAGGTAGCCAACATGGATAACAATGTCCGATTGAATCTTTCAGGTTGGGGGTCCCCTTGTGGATGATAAGGAGTGGTCCGAGATTTCCGCACCCCCAACATCCTCAACAGTTCCCGAATCAGTTGACTTTCGAAATCTCTCCCTTGGTCGGAATGTATCCTGGCCGGCAGACCATAGTGCACGAAATAAGTCTCTACCAAGGCTTTTGCGACAGTGAGTGCCTTTTGGTTCCGTGTAGGAACGGCCTGTGCATAACGAGTAAAATGATCAGTAATGACCAGCACATTACTGATTCCTCGAGAGTCTGGCTCCATGGAGAGGAAGTCGATGCACACCAAATCCATAGGCCCCCGGCTCGTGATCTGGTGCAAAGGAGCCATCCTCTTACTTGGAGTTTTCCTGAGAGTGCATTCTCCACAATCTTTGATGTACATCTCCGCGTCCGAAGCCATCCTGGGCCAATAGAAGCGCTTCTTCAGTAGATCTGTCAGTCGCTCCACTCCTAGGTGACCCATGTCATCATGAAGGGATCATAGAACTGTCTCTCTTAACTCAGCTGGGAGGACTAACTGCATCCCATGTTCCCCTGATTGTCTCTGTGTCCTCCTATATAGCAGACCATCCACCATCCAACGAGCCTGCTCCAACCATTGCTCCAATGTTTCTTCTCCTGGTGGTGTGGGTAGGGAGCCAGAGAATATACGCAGGCGATGGTATCCACTATATTCTTTCCCTGGTCTCTCTACTTTGGCCAAAACGTCTCCCACTGCACGAATAATGGACTCCACTGAACAGGTAGGTCCAACAGCATCCCACGAAGTTTTGACAGATTCCGGTTGATCGCCATCAGAAGCTGGACTCTGCGCTGCTGCAAAAATCGGCCAGCAGAGATCAGTAGCAGCATGATGCACTTCAGCTGGGACTCTGCTTGGGTCAACTGGTTCTCTACTTTCACACAAAACCATCAACCGGCCCAGCTTCTGGTTGTACATCCTGCCCCTCACTCTGACTCGACCCAGAATTTTTACTGTTTGTAAAGTCTCTTCTATCTGGTCTACTTCAACGCCTGGGGGAACGAGAGCCAAAACTGCACGGGTCTCGTCCAATGATTCACCCTGACACCAGTCTCTTAGCCTAGTCCCCATCTCTGTATAAATAGTATTTCTGTCCATGGTCGTGCAGGATTAACTACAAACACTACTTTTACTGTAACAGGCTCTTAAACTCACTACTCTGTTTTACTGCTTATGTTATTCTTACCGCTATATAAGCTGCTTAACTTCACAAAGAAAAAAAAACAAATCCCAGCGATGCCTCCATTTTATGTAGCGCCCCCTAGCGTCTTTGGCATTAATGAGGGTGGCTAACCTGAGTTATTTAATATCAGTTGGTATCTCTACCTGTAAACTCTGAATTTATATCCCTTAAGCAACCAGTATAACACAGAAGAATAAACATATGCTTTAAACACATGAACCGTTTAATAAACAATTAAATAAACAACAGACCACTCTTTTTATTTTACAATTAAATGAAATGATACTTTTTAACCCCTTTTAAATAAAGAAAGGAAACTTAATGCCGGCTACTAACTAAAAAATATAGTTCGGGTCGTTGCAGGCCTGATGTTGGTGCACTTGCGCTAACATTCCCCTTCAACCATGTCCCCGATCACCTGAAAACCTCCGTCTCCTGGAGGTCAGTCTCGCCATAGTCCGTCTGCTTCCGTCCGATGTCCTCAGCAGGGTTGAAGAATCCGTGCCCCCGTCCTTGCGTCTCTCTCTCTCTGCCAGTCCTCGGCGGCTGTCTCTGCTGGCAAGCCGCCAACCGTCCAACAAGTCCCGCAGCAATAGCCACTGAGCTAGTGGCGTCACGAACTGTTCTCTGCTGGCAAGCCGCCAACCGTCCGGCAAAGCCGTTGGTGAGTCCTGTTAGCGATAGCCACTCAACTAGCGGCGTCACGGAAAGTTCTCTGCGGGGTTGTTCACCCACGCAGCTCCAACCTCCACAGATCGGCCGGAGTCCTTCTCTCCCCTTTCAACGGCACGGACAACAGTTCAGCCAAGTGTCTCCACAACGACAGTCCATTCACTTTCGATGGGAAAAACAATAGCGTCCACCTTCGCGCTCCTCCTTTTTATCCTCTCCCGTTCTCCTCTACCTGCTGGCACAAGCCCCTCCCACACCTCCAAAATAAAATCCCAAACTACTTTTACAAACAGTTATTAAAACAAACAGTATTAAAAGTACATTAAACTCCAAACGCAGTATGTTTACATGTTCCATAAAACAAACATTAAACACCATTTACTTATCCATTCATTCACTACTAAATAAAATAAATATGAACTCAAACCACAGGGTTACATTTTGTTCATTGTTAGCTAGCTAATCAATTATGCCTCGTTCCTGCATCTTCCCTGGATGTCGCAATGGTCAGGGCACCCGCTTGGTGACTTTATTTTATTTATTTTATTTACTTGATCTCTGCTGCTGTCAGCCGCGGACACACAGAGTGGACCTCAAGTCCCCCGCGCGCAGCCACTGACACACTGAGTGGACCTCAAGTCCCCCGCGCGCAGCCACTGACACACTGAGTGGACCTCATGTCCCCCGCGCACAGCCATACACACCGTCCCCCGCGCGCAGCCACTGACAAACAGAGTGGACAAGTGCTGACAATTGCTTTTCACTGACCTCTTTGGTTTCCTATATTTTTATCTGGAGGTTCAAATGAGTAGGGCTGGAGAACTCCAATTAGGCTGCCAGCCTTCGCGAACATCTTCAGGGGGCAGGACACGGGGGCAGTACTGCGCTGAAACCACGCCCACGCGCTGACACGCCCCCAGCGTTTCAGACCAGGGCACAATTATGATTTTTCATTATTTTTGAGACTTAATTTTATAAGGAAAACAATGTTTTTAATCAGTCAGATTTATATGGGTGATTAATAACACATATTTATGCCGTGTGACAAACTCAAAACACATTTAATTTCACTTTACACGGTCTTTAAAAAGTAGCATTCGTCTTGGAGTAAAACAAATGTTCTGAGCCCATAAAGACAAATGGTCTCAAACATTTGGAGTGTGTTATATTGTTGAAAACTAACTCGAGTCCTCTCTGTGTGTGTTTAGCTTGCTGTTTGCAGTGAGCGAGGCGGCAGCTGTGAAACGTTGGAATGCCCCGCGGACTGTCCGTCAGTGTTCAGGTTCAGGTCCCTCACCACACCAGGCCTCTGCGGGGGCTAAATCCCACCACATCCTAACCAACTGAGTACACTATCTGGGTGGGATGTGACACTCGCCAGCCACACGTGGCCACTTTTTGGCTGTTGCTGTAAAGTTCTCCCACCAGATGAATTAGCAGGTAAAGGACTTCAGCTTGTTGTGTTTTTCAGGGACCAGTAGGCTTTGTAAAATGCTGAAAGTAGTTCTCGAGTTTTGGATTTGCACACCGCCGCATGTGAAAGTCGCCTTCTGTTTTCCTCTACGTTGTTGTAGCCTGGACCCCCTCCCTCATTGATGTGTAAATGAAGGACAGTTGGAATGACAAAACCACACTGTCATGGTAAAGCAGTTAAACGGAGACCGATCATTCAAAAGTTCTTCAGTACACCTAAAAACTGTTCAAATGTGAGTTTTAACGTTTGGAAAGCTCAAACTTGTTAGCTCTGTAGGAATAAATAATACACTGGCTCTGTGCAAACATGTATGTACTGCTTCACCAGTCACCGCCACCCCTCTCCACTGCCTTTACTCTCCCTGCTGATGGGAGTCCTGACTGGAGCTGCAGGTTCGGCCTTGTTTACACTGGTCCTGCATTTGCTTTACATTTGGTTCTGTGTTTAAATGAAACCAGGTTTAACACGCTCATGAAACGCATTGAAAGCTAGGCGTCCGCTGAACTGTAAAAAGCCACTGAGTGGCGTGTGGTTAACTCTCACTGTTGTGTCTTCACTGTTTAAATTTCAAGACAGCAAAGTGCTTTAAAAAAAAGGGACATTTACTTTGGGAACAGATTTTTTAAGGCAATTTGGGGAAAAATATGTGGGATGGGAGTCGAATTAAAAAAGTGT
>JBBPBX010009437.1:0-21800 GCA_038048925.1 Garcialebias charrua | reverse complement strand
GGGGGGGCGAATGCATTCCTTTACAAGAAGCTCACATCTGCACATCACATCTGCAATTTCACTACTTTCTGTCAGAGAGCAACAGAAGAGCCTGTGCAGAGTTGATGGCTTTCTCTCACGCTAATTGCCCCCCCACGTGCGCACGCACACACACACACACTCCTTTCTGTCAGTCATTCTGCATAGTTTTCAAGCCCCCGATTGAGAGAGTAGAATGGGAGAGAATGGTCTTTTCTGGCCCGTTTCACCCTGATTGTGTCAGATTGGCCATGCAGTGGCCCCGTGTCTTCTGCAGGCCGCGGATTGTTCACGCGCTGCGGCCTGATAATGGAGAGGGGCTCAGCATCAATATATTTTACAGCTATTCCCTTTCACACAACACTTGAGAGCTAGCAATGGCTCAGGCCTTCCTGCCATTCAAATGGTAACTAATTTTTTTTTCTGGGTGGGAGAAAAAAAAGTTTCTTCTGGAGGCTGTATAGTTTTTTTTTTTTTTTTACACAGGCTCCATAAAATACACGGATACCCAAGCTGCTCAAAATGACAATAGAGCAATAAAATCAGTGACAGAAACTCAAAATTTGTGTTTCAATGAGTTTCAGCTAAGGCTATTTGTGGGAAATGTTCACTAAATGTTTGAATATATAATATTATGTGGTATAAAAGTCCATGTGGTTGTGTACAAATTACTGCATTCTACTTTGTTTTACGAAGAAAAAAATCTATCTGATCTTGATCAAACTTTATAACTTTGTTTTTCGTTCAACCTTTATTTAGACAGGTTATGTCATTGAGCCTTGGAGACTCATTTACAGGAGAGACCTGATTGAGTGATGACAACAGTGAATAACAACAACAACTGAGAGAATCAAAAAAGAGGCATACAATTTTTTTTTTTTTTTTTACAAATCAAAACAACAATAGCAACCAAAAGGACAGTCAAAAGGAAAAGTAGTGAGAAAAAAAAACTAACAAAAAAAACCCCCCAGCTAGATTATAACGCAATGTAGAAAACTAAAAACAGGAACATGTCTGCATTGGTTTTTCCCAGGAATTTAAAAGAGTAGGAGAAGGCCCTTTTGCCTAGTTCAGTCCTCACTGAGGGAACACTGCAGGTAATCATGTCCTGAGAGCGCACGCTGTAGCTGCACTCACACAGAGACATGTAGGAGAAGATGTATGAAGGCAGCAGACCAAGAAGTGATTTAAATATAAAAATGTACCTGTGGAAGAGTCTGTGTGAGGTTAATGATGACCAGTTAACCAGTGAATAGAGGGTGGGTATGGTAGTTACAGCCAGTTGTGAATTTTAATGCACCGTGATAGACAGCATCTAACATCTGCAGGGTGCTTGTAGGAGCGTTTATATATAGGTGATGTCACCGTAGTCATTGGAGGGAAGGAAAATCACAGTTACATGGTGTTTCCAACATTCAGTTAGACAGGATCTACTGTATTTCTGAAAAAGTCAAAGTCAACTTTATTGTCAAAACTGCAATATGTACAGGACATACACAGGATTGAAATTGCATTTCTCTCAGTCCCTCGGAGAAACAAACCCAGTTTAACTTTCAGTTTCTTTAGTTTTTCTACGTGAAGCTTAAAAGAGAGATGTAGGTCGACCAAGATACTCAGATATTTATTGGAATCGGCAAACTCAATAGGGAAGAACTGCTGGGACCGTCTTCCTGTTTGAAAAAATTCATCCCTTTGGTTTTATCAGCATTTAGGACAAGTTTGAGACGGAACAAATCTGACTGGATGATGTCAAAAGCAGATTGCAAAAGCTGGAAAGCCTTAGCAACTGTTTTATCTCTACAATAAACAACTGTGTCATCAGCATAGAAATGTATGGATGCATCAGGGATGCTCTGACATACATTACCTATGTAGATTGTAAAGAGTGTGGGTCCTAAGACTGAGCCTTGTAGTACACCATTAGTAAATGCAAATGACAAATGCTAAGTCAATAACAGTTCTGATGCAGAATTATGTACAACTCAACTAAATTAAATTGCAAAATTGTAAAACTAAATTTTTGGAGTTGATACCTGGATGATTGAGCATGAACTTTGTTGCTGGAAAAGATGGTTCATAAACTAACAAATAATTTACCTTGAAGGAGGTTGTGGAGCATTAATTGTAGAACCACTAGACTGTGGAACTTCTACAAAAAAAATAATAATAATCACTGTAATGACACTTTAATTGGTGATATGTGACTTATCTGTGCTGCTGATTATCCAAGCTGCTGATCTCTTGCCTTTAAGCTGCTGTATTCAAACCCATCTGCTCACCACAGACTCATGTTCGGGCTGCTGTTTAATACAACATATTATTTTACATTATTAGTGTTTAGCGTATTTCTTAGATCCTTATGTTTATGTTTATTAAATTTGTTCATTTTTTTTTACAAAAGAAACACAATACAAGACAATCCCATTAATGATACGTACACAATGTAAAAAAAATGAAAGGTAGCAGAAAGAAGAATAAATCTTATTATATCTGCCCCTTTTTTCAAACAATCAGATTAAACAATAATAATCTTTCACCAGCAGTACAAAATGACTAACTCTTTCTAATTTTCTAATACTAATACATAACTAATAATTGATACAATACACATTATGCTAATTCATATATATTTTTTCAACAAATTCCTTTTGATCATTTTCTTAAATGTAAACAGTGACTTGGCATTTTTAACTACATTCTCCAAGCCATTCCATAATCTAATTCCCTGGATTGAGGTAGAACGTCCCTTCAAACTAGTTCGGAATTGTGGTTTTACAAACATCTCTGTCCCCTTAAGATTATAACAACTTTGTCTTTTAACAAAATTCATTTGGATATTTAAAGGTATTTTTTTATTCTGAGCCCTATACATAATTGATAAAATATTATAATCAGAGTCAGTCAGAGAGTCAGAGAGTCTTTATTGTCATTTGCACCGCATGTGGTACATGAGATGAAAACGAGATTATGTATAATCAACCAAATCATGGAACTTCAATAATTTCAGTTGATAAAATAATGTACTGGATGGATGACAGTAATGTTTTCTAGTGATAATTCTTACAGCTCTTTTCTGTAATACAAAAATAGGCTTTATGATTGTTTTACACGCTTTCCCCCAAACATCAAAATATATTGTTTCTTTTTATATGTTATATTTTTGGGTGCAACTTAAAAAAAAAAACATTTATTTATTTAGTCAGAGTCAGAGTCAGAGTCAGAGAGAATTTATTGTCATTTGCACCGCATGTAGTACATGTGTTGAAAACGAGATTATGTACACAGGGTCCCAGTTACATCCAACAACAAATGCAAGAGAAAAACAATAATAACATCTAGGATTAACTAAGAGAGACATCAGCTAGTAATACACTAAGCCCTAATGTAGTAGAAAAACATCATTATAAACAGCAGCACGAACATGAGCAGATGGTCACAGATGAACGCAGCAACAAGAAACAGATCAGCATCAGCATGATGTGACATTTTGCAGTGTTTATTCTTATTATTTATTTATTCATGAGTCTGACAGCCTCAGGGTAGAAGCTGTTCCTCAGTCTAGTGGTTCTACATTTGATGCTCCTCAACCTCCGTCCCGAGGGGAGTGGTGCAAAGAGTGAGTGTGCTGGCCAGCAAGTTAGGACAATGCATATTAATCAACATAACAGCAGTTAGCATCAATGTAAATATGCCGGAGTTAGCACAATAGCTAATTTTCATCCGTTGCCCTAAGGCAGGCAACTGGAGCCCTGAGTACACAATTTCATTCCACCTCATGTACCACACGTGATGGGAATGACAATAAAGGACCTTGAAGTACCGGTAGTCGCCTTCTGTTTTTCTCATCTTTGGTCCTCTAATTTACAAAGTCACTTTAGCTTATTGGGGTTTGCAGAGATTCATTTGTCCACAGCTTTGTTAACGTCCTGACAAAGACTGACGTGGACTTAAACAGTCATTTCAACTGTTTTCACAATTGGTGGTATTTTGCCTGGAGTCTTTGTTCTTTTATCACCAAATGTTGGCTCAGCTTCAGCTGTCTGACAGTCGGTTTCTAGAAGGCTTTGGGAAACAGTGGAGTCCACAGCTGACTCAAAGTGTAAATGGTCACCATGCCACCACCGTGCTTGACAGTAAGTATGAAGTATTTGTGATTTGTACATGCTGAGTTTTTTTACGTGACACTTTTGTGAAACATTGCTTTAAAGTTTAACCACTGACCATCAAGAAGTCTTGTGGCTTGTTCTTATCAAACTTTACAAGCGAGTGTGTTTATTTTAGTGAGAAGAACGTTTCTCCTGGTATAATTCCAACAAACCAATCTTGTTCAGTTTTTCCATTTTAAAAAATGTACGTTGACGTGCTGACTGAGGCCTGGAGTCTGAGCTGGACAGCCTGACCTCTGAGTGAACTTCCTTGGACGCCCACTGTTGAGATGATTAGTAGCTGTCTTAAAAATAGATACAGACTTTTTTTTAATTGTGAGGGAAACTCAGGTATCCGCAAAATTAAAAACCCTAAATTAAAACCTAAAGACGAAACATCAGGCTGATCATCAAATAAGACTTATAGACGAGGTAAATAAATACAGATGAAAAATGGCAATGTTTTGGATTAATTAGTGCCAAACTGGGAGCCAAGATGGGTGGTCCCAGGTTCAATCCCACAGCCCTTCCCACATGTAAGAAACAAATTGCTCCCCGGGCAGCCTACATAGCTGCCCACTGCTCCTCCTGGGTGCAGAGAACTAGTTTCACCATTGTATGGGAACATACAATGAGGACAATACATAGCACTTGTATTATAAAAGAAAAGTATTAAAGAATCTCTACTTTACAGTTGAAATTTAGGGCTACTACATTAGGGCTTAGTGTATTACTAGCTGATGTCTCTCTTAGTTAATCCTAGATGTTATTATTGTTTTTCTCTTGCATTTGTTGTTGGATGTAACTGGGACCCTGTGTACATAATCTCGTTTTCAACACATGTACTACATGCGGTGCAAATGACAATAAATTCTCTCTGACTCTGACTCTGAAATACAGTACTGTATAGTGATTCTTGTTTGTGTTGCCTTGCTGATCCCAGTAGTTCCAAGTGTGTTTTTGTCTCCATCTGGTGTATTTTTAGGGAGGTGAGTCAGGTGACCCCACCTCACTGAACAACAATCGACCAATCTCTACATTGTATTTTAGCCAAGGTTCTAGAAAAACTCATAAACTCTCAAATCAAAAAGTATTTGGAGTCATTTAACATCTTAGCTCTCCACCAGTCTGGTTTCAGGAAACAACACAGCACAACGACTGCTTCACTGAAGGTTTTTAATGATGTTGAAGCATTGGATGCTAAGGATTATTGTGCTGCACTTTTCTTAGACCTGACTAAAGCTTTTGACACTGTGGATCATGACATCTTGTGTCATAAGCTCTCAGAAATTGGTTTCTCAGATCACACCATTGGTTGGTTCACTAACTATCTTTCAGATTGGAGGCAATGTGTTCAACATAATGGTACTTCTTTCAGTTATTTACAGTAACAGTTAACAATGTTGTACCACAAGGCTCAGTCTAGGCCCTACCCTCTTCACAATCTACATAGGTAATGTAGGTCATATCATCCCTGATGCATCCTTACATTTCTATGCAGTGCTTTAAGTGGGCCGGAACTCACCGGTACCCAGTTCCGCCACTTCTAAAATTTAACCCTGAGAGTACCGGGACTTTTTTTAAGCGTAAGGTGCGTTCCGGAACTTATTTTCGTCTTCTCCACTTGAAAGACCCGTGGCAGATTAAGAATGCATCATTTCCCCCGACTGGATTTCAAGAAAGAGTAATGCATCTTCACAACAATAAAACATCTTTGGTGGAGCGCGTCATTTGGCCAATCACAACCTCAGGATAGACAGGGGGAGGAGACAACAGCGAAATCTGTAAAAAAATAAAAACAAACTCTGCAGCGCGACAGAGCGCGAGGGAAGCGGAAGTAACTCCTCCAACGTGTGGGTAAAGTTAATATTTTTATACATGCAGTGGAGTGTAACCATTGTTTAGTAAAATGGCATGTTGTGTTACAAATAAAACTAAATAAAAATTAACAAAATAACAGTCAATTGCACCCCTAAAGCCACTGTGATAAAGTATCACATTAATTTAATTATCTTAGCCACAGGAGTGAGTTTAAAAACAGGATGATGTCTATATGAACTAGTTGAATGAGGTGTCTCTAAAATATCCTGATTCATGATCAATAATAATTTCAACAATTTTTTAATCTGTCCACAGGACCTGACTTTATTTTGTTAGATGTCTCTAAAATAGTTAGTGAATCATGTTTACATGTAGGTAAACATAGATGTTTAACAACTTGTTAAAATACACCAGAATGCAGGAAATGGCATCTACTTTATTCAAAATTTCTGGCAAAACATCTTCACCAGCATATTTAAGAAATGAGTTTTTACTGTAAGTAAGTTTTATTTATATAGCACATTTCACAGACATGAGAGTCACATAGTGCTTTACAAAAGGAAAAATAAAATCACAGAAGTACTATACAAAAAGGTAAAACATAACAAACTCTAAAATCAATGTACAAAATTAACCAAAAGCCTGTCTGAAGAGATAAGTCTTAAGTTTTTAAATGCATCTGTTGACTCGGAGCAACACATTGTTAGCAAAATGTTCTGCTGTATTTGACTTGCTGCTGTTGTTGGTTGTTAATTGTTTGGTTGACACAATCTTTCCTATTTATGTTCTCATTAAATTAGGTTAGTAAATGACTTGAAGCATGTTAAAAAATTACAAAATCTTTCGAGGCGGGGGGGGGTTGGCGCAACGTTTGTCACCTTTTTCATCCCTTCTGAGTTTGCAGGTATGCATATTATTATGACATTAGGGAGGGTACCGGCACTTATTTTTTTCCACTTAAAGCACTGTTTCTATGATGATACAGTTGTTTACTGTCAAGCTAAAACAGTTGCTAAGGTTTTCCAGCTTTTGCAATTCAGTTTTGACATCATCCAGTCAGATTTGTTTAGTCTCAAATTTGTAATAAACACCAACAAAACCAAAGGGATGTTGTTTTCAAACAGGAAGTCTGTCCCAGCAGTCCTTCCCTCATTTTTTATTTATTTATTTACCCTTTATTTATACAGGTAGTCTCACTGAGTCACGAGAACTCGTTTTCAAGAGAGACCTGTTTAGGGAGCAGATGGGGGCTAAGGGCCTTGCTCAAGGGCCCAGGGTGGGGCAAATGAAATGAGGGAGGGGGCAGGTGTGGGTGTTTCACCTTTTCCATCCACATTTTGATGTTGACGGTACCGGGAGTTGAACCTGCAACTTTCTGATCACAGGCCCATCTTCTCTAACCTCTGCGCCACCACTCCCCCGTTTTATCTTCGAATGGTGGTTCCTATTGAGTTTGTTAAGTCCTAAATACTTGGGTAACTTGGCTGATTCGCATCTCTCTTTTAAGCTCCACAACATGGGAAAGAAACTGAAAGATAAACTGGGTTCCCTTTCAGTCAGTGCAACATACTTGCTATGGGAATTGCGCCCCGTGCGATTACCTGAAGGAATATACTCACACCTTTACGGCTAGGGGCGTCATCGCCGCACCAGAGGCCCCGCCCTCTGGGTACTTAAGCAGCTTGCGCCCCTCCATCTTTCTCTTTTTTGCCCTTCACCTCGCTAAACCTGAACTACCTCTTCGCGGGACTTCTCTGTTGCTTCATCGCTCAACTTGAGGTGAGCTTGCTCCCTGTACAAAGCGCACAAAGAATTATTCCTGCATACTGCTGGACTAGCGAAAGCTAGTCCGGCACATTTCTCTGAACCCCGAAGTATTTTTTTCTCCTCTCTCTACAGATTGCTTCGCTCGACGGCGCTAACTACGCCACAGGAAAAAAAGCTATTTCGCTAACTCCTAGCTAGCTAGCCAGCGAAAGTGACGCGACGGAGGAGACTTTTCAAGAAAAAAGAAGAAAGATTCTGGAAGGACTCGCTCGCCTCATCTCGGACATGCCTCCGGAGAAAGGAAAACGAAAGGCGTTACTTCCAAGGAAAACCAACGGGACGGCGAGCCCAACTTTGCGCGCATGTCCCAACGGATGTGGCTTTTCCCTCGCAGCAACGGACACCCACGAGGCCTGTCCATTATGCCTGGGAATGCTTCATGCAAAAACAGCACTGGATACGCCTGACTTTTGCCCACATTGCAGCCTCATGATGGATGCGGTACTGCGGCATCGGGTTGACCTCGTCGCCAAAGCCATGGGCAACTCAGCGACACCAGCGACACCAGCGGACGCGGACACCACGGAGCCCCTCACTCCCACGCCGGAGATAGAGAACATGGCTCTACATGACATCACACGTGTCGAATGGGGCGACAGCCCTGACGTGCTGGCTCCCATGGTAGACCTAACAGTCGAGTTCGACACCGATGGCATGATGAACGAGGACGAGATCTCGATCTCAGCCTCGGGCGAATTTTCAACGGAGGAGGCAGACGTGGAACTAGAGGATCAGGGTGAAGCTCTCTCCCAGACCCTGGTACCTGTGCTCCCAGAAACTGACTTTTCCATCCTTGCTCTGTTCGACTTGTGCCACAGAGCAACGGATGCGCTGCACATCCCATGGCCTGAACCTCCGCCTCGCCAACAGGTCACGAGGCTGGCAGGAAACTATTTTTTCTCGAAGCAGCAGGCCGCCACGAGGCAAAGGATGCCCGTGTTCCTGGACTTCCTCACAGAACTAACTCGCACCTGGACTCAACCAAGAGCCCCTATGCTTCTTCCCCTCTCACAGTTCCTTGACGTAGATGGGATGGATGAAGTGGGAATAGCTAACGTGCCTCAGATTGATGAGGACACATTAGCGTCTCACCTGGCTCCTAAATCATCAGGAACAAAACCAACTCTCCCCAGCAAGGCTTGTCGAGCCTCAGCGTCTCTACTCGAGAAATGCTACAGGGCTCAGGGACTCGCGGCACGCGCCATGAACACGTCCACGTTAATGCAGGCTTACCTGGCCGAAAAACAGCAACAGCTCCAAATAACAACGGACAAGCAGGCGGCTGCCGAATTGCTGGATGAAGCCCGCAGAGCAGACTTTGTACTCTGTATGATGGGGACAGCTGCTGTTGCACAGGGCAAGGGAATGGCGGAAGTGGTCATCGCGATCCGCCACCTCTGGATGACTTTAACAAATCTCCCGGAGGGACAAAAGGTTCCTTTTCTCCACCACTCGATAGAGCCGGCGGGATTGTTTGGTAAAGCTTTGGAGCGAATTCAGACCAAGCTGGACCAAAGACGCAGACAGGCGGAAGCTCTCCGGGTGGGCATTCCCCGGAGAAGCTTCGTCCCCCCAAGGGAGTCTGCTGGAAGCAGACCTGCGCAGTCTCTGCACCACTCGGCAATGCGTGCCCCACCGCAGAAACGGCCAGCATATGAGGAGGAGCCCAGGCAGAGACCCCCGCCGGGCCAACCTCGCACCGAGCACGCATGGAGCAAAAACAGGTTTGTCCCCCGCCAGGCGACCAAACACAGGGCCTCCTTGGCGAATCAGGACAACAGACAAAAACGTGCCTGATGAACCAGGTCCACGCTTCCATGTTACACGATCACCCGCCCACGTGGTAACGGGAATGATCCCTTCATGTCCAGACTTTGGTTGTAACACAGTACAAAAAACTGGTTTATTTACAGCATGCACAAATCATGCTTTCTCTGCTGTGAGTGACATAGAATCATGTACGTCATTGCACATAAGCACAAATAAAGTTCATGAAACAGCTCCTCTCTGTTTTATTGACTCTCAAAAAAACAACAACAACACAGCAATCTTCAGCAAAACAGGTCCCTCTGGCATGCAAGCCGTCATAAAGAGAGAGGGCCTCCCCCCCCCCTCACGGCCCACGGGGTATTAGCATAATTAATAAACCCCAGCAGAGTGCCTCTGATTCATCTGCAATGAGCAGACACAGAAGCGTCTGCGAACACCTCCCACACTTCTCAGGGAGACAGGTGAAGAGGTTCACGTGCTCAAGCCCTCGCTCCATTGTGAATGATGGGACAGCCAATACACTAACCAGACTAACACGTGACATGTCCGCACCTCAGGGAGGTAAGCTGACAGAGTCTGATGACGGGGCTACATCAGATGCCCTCATGCAGCCACAAACTTCACACCTTCACGGCAGTGACTGTGTTCAGCATGCTGTGGATGAAAACAAGTCAGAGCCGAATCAGATCTCTCTTCCTGTTTTTCGAGGGGGACTGAGCTTTTTATCACCAAATAATCTGGTCTGCCAAACCAAAAGGAACACCCCCACGTTCTCACGTTGCAGCCGCTCCTTTGTTATTAACGAGGGACACGCAATGCCCAAGCAGTACTCAGACAGCACGTCACCTCCCGTTCTGTGCTGATCCAAATCTGCTTTCAAATACAATTCTCCCAAAGGGTGAAACACAGACCTCGGTCGGTTTACCTGGTACCAACGCTCCATTAAAGCCAAGGACCAGTAGACTGGACCACCCCAGAAAATGGATTGGAGTCAGAAGATCTGCTCGTTTACATAACTCGCAGCCTCACAGCCCCAGGACTCCAAACTTGGAGGAGGAAATTAGACTTTCTGTTTCAAACCTGTCCAATAAGGATTACAGGTTACATCTGCCCTCAATTAACCTTGAGCAAGGTAACTTGGGAGCACATCAGCAAAGAGGCCTCCTTCCCAATCTGGTTGACCCCCAGGGGTTAACAGCCTCTGTGTTACCAGAAGGGGCAGTACAGCCACTTAGGCCAGGAACTGCCAAAATCTCAGCTTGTTGGCTGAAAAGAACAGGTTGATGACGTCAGGCCTGCCAGAAAATGTGGTATTAACCATACAAAATGCTCGTGCTAGATCAACACAATCTTTATACACACAAAAGTGGCATATTTTTGAAGCCTGGTGCTCAGAAAGAAATATTATTTCTTATGCATGCGACTTGGCTCAGCTCCTGAATTTCCTTCAGGACTTACTAGAAAAAGGTTGTTCTTATTCAACGATTAAAGTTTTCCTATCAGCTATTTCAGCCTGTCACGAAGGCTGGGGACATAGGACACCCGGAGCACATCCAATCATAATAAGATTTATGAAGGGTGTCCTTCGGACTAAACCACCCAGCAGGACCCTGACCCCTTGGTTGGGATCTTGGCCTGGTTTTGGGGGCTCTCTGTGACCCTCCATTCGAGCCACTGAGCGAGGTTAAGATAGATTTACTATCTTATAAAACTGCTCTACTCCTGGCACTTTGCTCGGCGAAACGCGTGGGTGACCTCCATGCATTGTCTGTACATCCAATGTGTACCAGATTCGCCCCTGACGCATCAAAGGTCACACTAAGGCCTAATCCCGCATACACTCCCAAGGTCTTGACTCTGAACCATAGGAGTCTAGACTTTGATCTCTCCTCCTTTCCACCTGCTCCTGTCCTCACTCAGGAACAGGAAAGGCTAAAGGCTCTCTGCCCAGTGAGGGCTTTACGCACCTACATGCAGAGAACAGCCGAATGGAGGAAAACAAACCAACTGTTCGTCTGCTTTGCAGCACCTGCTACCGGGAGAGCCCTATCAAAACAACGCCTCTCACATTGGGTGACTGAGGCCATTAAAAGGGCGTACAGTAGCAAAGGTCAACAGGTACCCTCTGGAGTGCATGCTCACTCCACTAGGGGCTTGGCTACTTCCTTGTCATTGTTCAAGGGTGTACCAGTCGCAGACATCTGTGCTGCTGCGAATTGGAGCTCATTAAATACTTTGGCAAAGCATTACAGTTTGGATGTTACTACGGGTGATGTCACTCAGGCTGTCCTTTCTAACACACAGTAGAAAGTAGCCTTGCAGTGCCTGTTGATCACAGGCAGACATTCACTCTAGCATGCATTTTACTGAGCATTTCAAGGGCGTGAATGGATTACGTTCCCATAGCAAGTATGTTGCACTGAGAGACCAGACTGAAAGGGAACTGAAAGTTATGCACCATAACTCATGTTCCCTGAAGGAAGGGAACGAGGTGCAACATAGCTGGCCCTTTTCAATGCTGAAAGCTCGGTGAAGTGCAACTTTGGAGAAAGATGGAGGGGCGCAAGCCGCTTAAGTACCCAGAGGGCGGGGCCTCTGGCGCGGCGATGACGCCCCTAGCCGTAAAGGCGTGAGTATATTCCTTCAGGTAATCGCGCGGGGGCGCAATTCCCATAGCAAGTATGTTGCACCTCGTTCCCTTCCTTCAGGGAACATGAGTTATGGTGCATAACTTTCAGTTTCTTTTTCAGAAACAGATCATGTCTAACACTGAATGCTACGGAACTCCTTGTATCTGTGACTTTCCTACCCTCCATTGATTACGGTGACATTATCTACATGAACGTTCCTACAAGCACCCTGCAGATGTTAGATGCTGTCTATCATGGTGCACTAAGATTCATAACTGGCTGTGATTATCGTACCCACCACTGCACCCTGTATTCACTGGTTAACTGGTCATCATTAACTTCACGCAGACTCTCTCACTGGTACATTTTCATCTTTAAATCACTTCTTGGTCTGCTGCCCTCATACATCTCCTCCTACATATCTCTGAGTGAGTGCAGCTACAGTGTGCGCTCTCAGGACATGATCACCTGCAGTGTTCCTTCAGTGAAGGCTGAACTAGGCAAAAGGGTTGTTACGAATTCAAAAGGTTGAAGGAAGCTCTGAAACGAATGTGCAAGTTTATGCAGGTTTATTGTACATAATAAGAATAAACCTTACAGCAACAACAGACCTGACTCTGAGCACAGTCCACACACACCTCTTCAAAGGCAGGGCCACGGTTATAAAAACCCCGTATGTCGTCACCGCCTCCTGGAACCGCCTTGGACTGCTTCGGGACCGCCCTGGGACCACCTACACTACCACGTGACCCTCCTTTCTGCCAATAAACTATCAGCTTCAATGTAAACATCAAATGTTGGGTCTGTTGAATTGTGCAGGCGTGTAACTGTTCCCTAGTGAAAACAAAGCCCGAGAGAAAAACGTTCTGCCTTGTGTCACATTTCACATTATAAGGCAGAATTAAGTGAATACAAATAATAGAACATAATGGGTGTAATGTAATACTGATAGAAATATATTTCAATTCCCCTTTTGACATGACAAACATCATGTCAACAAAATCCTATATGTTCTATGTGAGAATGCAATTAAAAACTGGATACACATTGGAAATCTCTAACATTCCCACCCACAGCAATATTACATCTAAGTTACCCACCCAGAATATAAAACACCTTATATAAAAATAATCATTAATACTACATGGTAATAACTAATAAAAGTAAAGGTAAGAAAGTACAAACAAAGAAAACAACCAACAACAAAGAACAAGAAGAAACAGAATAAGAACAAAACAAACAAATAAAGAATAAAACAGACAAAAACAAAGAATAAAACAAATGTAACAAACAAATAGAAACAAGACAAAACAAACAAAAACAATGAACAAGAATAAAACAGACAAAAACAAACAAGACAAAAATAGATGCAAAGACGAACAAATAAAAATAAAAACAAGAAAGAACCGAGCGGACTGTCCCTCCTATCAACAAACACGCCTCTACAGGGTATATGCAGGAATAATGAAGTTAAATTCAATACCTTTAAAAAGGCGTTCAATAAAAAAAAAACTGGACTTTAATTAGACTTTATAAATTCAATACTTTCTCAAAAACCCTAAATTTCCCAAAATTTGATTTATCAACTCTTAACAAACTTCAAAACATTGCATATACTCTGCTCCAGTGTGTGCATTTCTGGTATGTGTTAACCTTAGCAAAGAATATGAACTGGTGTCCGGCCTCTTCATCTTCTTCATCATAGACACCTGTAAGGGGAAAAGCCCTACACTACTGAAGGGAACATGAGGGAGACCATATATTGTGTCTTTAAACACATATACAGTAGTGCCACCCAGATGTAACTAAAGGATTTTAACAGGGGTCAGTATTAAGCTGACCTCTTTATCCTTAATTAATTTACTTATTCAGATTGAATAGTAATTTCACGGATTCTTTTCTTTTTCAGTTTACCCAATATTTCTGTGATCTTTATGATGGATAAATAAACAGAGCTATAGAGTGACAATGGACACGTTAACTTAGTTGGTATGCCAGGCGACACTACCATTTATTTAAAATAAATCACTAAATTAACACCATTACACTTGATTGATATGATTTCACTTTCTTTCAATTTAATACGTCAGCACACTTAAATTCAACACAACAGACTTCAATACTGGATGTTAACATATTTAGTCTGTGGGCTCTTTAGCTTAAAATAGTTTCCAGCTTAGAATTGAGGGAAAGGAGAGGAGGAAAGATTTAAGAAGAATTGGGAGGTTAAGAGAGGAAGTTTATCTTGCATTTATGAAACCAGATGACACTCTTCCATACGCGTCCAGCTAAGATATCATCACACCTCCAGCAAGCAAACAGCGGCTCCTTTACCTTAAGACGTCCGCCTCGGTTCTGGTAAAGAGCTGTGATCAGCCTTGGACGAACGAGTCGTCGGTCCCGCAAGTCCAAGCTGGACTCCACACGTGTTTACCTTGTCGGTGTCGGTGATACTCGCTTTCGTCGGCAGAAGCCGTGGCAGTCGTGGTTTTTGGCTCAAGATAACTTATTCCAGGAAGGAATAACAAAGTTTTGAGCTTACGCTCATTCGACGTGGACTCATAACAGCAGGTTATCAGTCCTTAGCTGAAGACGAAGGTCGTTAGCTCTTGACCAAACGTACCCCAGCTCTTTGGGAAAGGTTCACATCTCTTTGAAGTTCCCAGAAACTCTCAGGAACCTTCTGGTTCCTTCCAAACTCTTGCAGACTCTGAAGCGTTCATGGACACAAACGCTTTTACTCAAAAATGTTGAGATTAGAACACACTTTCCTCATTGGTCCGTGGGCCAAGAGGAGTGTGAAAACGTGAAGTGAAAACTCAAGGTTGACAGCAAGTCTGCTTAGATAACAAAGAGGAATGTTTTGGAAAAGTGTCTGAAAGAGAGGAGACATCTCGACGCTACCGAGAGTTTTAGCTGAACTCAACAAAAACAACTCCTGAGCAAGTCAATCTGACACCTCATTCAACTTTGTCATAGATATTTTGAGTAGACACTTTCATTTGGTCAAGTAACACAGAAATACTACATATTAAAAGAATAACAGCATATAACATATATCATGAAAATGACAAAAGTTATTCTTTTGATCACATCAGAATAAAATCAAAGATAGAAATAGTCTCTTTTGGTGACTATATTCTCAGATTACAACTAATGGAATCATTTTGTGGTAAATGTCTTGCTTTACTGAGAGGTCAGTAAAGGTCATCTCTGGAACAGTTCAAAAGTACACAGGTGTTAAAAAGTGGACACGTCATGCCCACTACACTACTCTGTTAACTAATCCGATATCTGAGAAAAGCTCAACTGCTCTTATTCAGAGATGTCTGTAATAAGGGCTAAGACCACATTCAAAAACTAACACTTAATCTATGATTAATCTGATCCGAACAGAAAACACAAAATCCTTCCATAACCTGTCAAACTCAATTATCTTATTCACATCCACATCCATGAGTACAATTAATGGACTAAGTTTTCCCTCGCCCGGACGCGGGTCACCGGGGCCCCACTCTGGAGCCAGGCCCGGAGGTGGGGCACGCTGGCGAGCGCCTGGTGGCCGGGCTTTTACCCATGGAGCCCGGCCGGGCACAGCCCGAAGAGGAGACGTGGGTCCCCCTTCCCATGGGCTCACCACCTGTGGGAGGGGCCAAAGGGGTCGGGTGCAATGTGAGATGGGTGGTGGCCGAGGGCGGGGACCCTGGCGGTCTGATCCTCGGCTACAGAAGCTGGCCATTGGGACATGGAATGTCACCTCTCTGGTGGGGAAGGAGCCTGAGCTAGTGTGTGAGGTTGAGAGTTTCCGACTAGAAATAGTCGGACTCACCTCAACGCATGGCTCTGGCTCTGGAACCAGTTTCCTTGAGAGGGGTTGGACACTCTTCCACTCTGGAGTTGCCCCTGGTGAGAGGCGCCGAGCAGGAGTGGGCATACTGGTTGCCCCCCATCTTGGTGCCTGTACGTTGGGGTTCACCCCGGTGAACGAGAGGGTAGCCTCCCTTCGCCTACGTGTGGGGGGACGGGCTCTGACTGTTGTTTGTGCCTATGCACCAAACGGCAGCTCAGACTACCCACCCTTTTTGGAGTCCTTGGAGGGGGTATTGGAGAGTGCGCCTCCTGGGGACTCCCTTGTTCTACTGGGGGACTTCAACGCTCACGTGGGCAATGACAGTGAGACCTGGAGGGGTGTGGTTGGGAGGAACGGCCCCCCTGATCTGAACCAGAGTGGTGTTCTGTTATTGGACTTCTGTGCTCGTCATGGATTGTCCATAACGAACACCATGTTTAAGCATAAGGGTGTCCATATGTGCTCTTGGCACCAGGACACCCTAGGTCGCAGTTCGATGATCGACTTTGTTGTCGTCTCATCTGATCTGCGGCCGCATGTCTTGGACACTCGGGTGAAGAGAGGGGCGGAGCTGTCAACTGACCACTACCTGGTGGTGAGTTGGCTCCGATGGTGGGGGAGGATGCCGGTCAGACCTGGCAGACCCAAACGTATTGTGAGGGTCTGCTGGGAACGTCTGGCAGAGTCTCCCGTAAGACGGAGCTTTAACTCCCACCTCCGGGAGAGCTTTGAACACGTTCCGAGGGAGGCGGGGGACATGGAGTCCGAGTGGGCCGTGTTCCGCGCCTCTATTGTCGAGGCAGCTTATCGGAGCTGTGGCCGCAAGGTTGTTGGTGCCTGTCGTGGTGGCAACCCTCGAACCCGGTGGTGGACACCGGCAGTGAGGGATGCTGTCAGGCTGAAGAAGGAGTCCTATTGGGCCTTTTTGGCTTGTGGGACCCCGGAAGCAGCTGATAGGTACCGGCAGTCCAAGCGGCATGCGGCTCGGGTGGTTGCTGAGGCAAAAACTCGGGCGTGGGAGGAGTTCGGAGAGGCCATGGAGAATGACTTCCGTACGGCTTCGAGGCGATTCTGGTCCACCATCCGGCGTCTCAGGGGGGGAAAGAGGTACGCGACCAACACCATTTATGGTGGGGGTGGCGTGCTGCTGACCTCAACTCGGGATGTTGTGAGTCGGTGGGCGGAATACTTCGAAGACCTCCTCAATCCTACTGGCACGTCTTCCACTGAGGAAGCGGAGCCTGGGGACTTTGGGTCGGGTTCTCCGATCTCTGGTGCTGAGGTCGCCGAGGTGGTTAAAAAGCTCTGCGGTGGCAAGGCTCCGGGGGTGGATGAGATTCGCCCGGAGTTCCTTAGGGCTCTGGATGTTGTAGGGTTGTGTTGGCTTACGCGACTCTGCAATATCGCGTGGACATCGGGGGCAGTTCCCTTGGATTGGCAGACTGGGGTGGTGGTTCCCCTATTCAAAAAGGGGGACCGTAGGGTGTGTTCCAACTATAGGGGGATCACACTCTTAAGCCTCCCTGGTAAGGTCTATTCAGGGGTTCTGGAGAGGAGGGTCCGTCGGATAGTCGAACCTCGGATTCAGGAGGAGCAGTGTGGTTTTCGTCCTGGTCGTGGAACACTGGACCAGCTCTACACCCTCAACAGGGTCCTGGAGGGTGCGTGGGAGTTTGCCCAACCAGTTTACATGTGCTTTGTGGACTTGGAGAAGGCATTCGACCGCGTCCCTCGGGGGGTTCTGTGGGGGGTACTCCGGGAGTATGGGGTACCAGGCCCATTGATATGGGCTGTTAGGTCCCTGTACGACCGGTGTCAGAGCTTGGTCCGCATTGCCGGCAGTAAGTCAGGCTCGTTTCCGGTGAGAGTTGGACTCCGCCAAGGTTGCCCTTTGTCACCGATTCTGTTCATAACTTTTATGGACAGAATTTCTAGGCGCAGCCAAGGTGTTGAGAGGATCCGTTTTGGTGACCTTAGAATCGCTTCTCTGTTTTTTGCAGATGATGTGGTCCTACTGGCTTCATCAGTTCGTGATTTACAACTTTCACTGGAGCGGTTTGCAGCCGAGTGTGATGCGGCCGGGATGAGGATCAGTTCCTCCAAATCCGAGGCCATGGTCTTGAGCCGGAAAAGGGTAGCATGCCCTCTCCGGGTCGGGGAGGAGGTCCTGCCCCAAGTGGAGGAGTTTAAGTATCTCGGGATCTTGTTCACGAATGAGGGAAAACTGGAGCGTGAGATCGATAGGCGGATAGGTGCAGCGTCCGCAGTGAAGCGGGCGCTGTACCGGTCTGTCGTGGTGAAGAGAGAGCTGAGTCAAAAGGCAAAGCTCTCAATTTACCGATCGATCTACGTTCCCACCCTCATCTATGGTCATGAGCTTTGGGTTATGACCGAAAGAACAAGATCTCGGATACAAGCGGCTGAAATGAGTTTTCTCCGCAGGGTGGCTGGACTCTCCCTTAGAGATAGGGTGAGAAGCTCAGTCATCCGGGAGGGACTCGGAGTAGAGCCGCTGCTTCTCCACATCGAGAGGAGCCAGTTGAGGTGGCTCGGGCATCTGGTTAGGATGCCTCCTGGACGCCTCCCTGGTGAGGTGTTCCGGGCATGTCCCACCGGGAGGAGACCCAGAGGAAGACCCAGGACGCGCTGGAGGGACTATGTTTCTCGGCTGGCCTGGGAACGCCTTGGGATTCCCCCGGAGGAGCTGCTCCAAGTGGCTGGGGAGAGGGAAGTCTGGGCCTCCCTACTTAGGCTGCTACCCCCGCGACCCGACCCCGGATAAGCGGAAGAAGATGGATGGATGGATGGATGGACATCCATTTCCTATATATATATATATTCTCTCAGTACCAGAATGTTCTACCACAAACATTTCCTATCAGTAAAATTCACCGCTAGGCTACTCTGATACTTCTTAACAAAGGTGCAGCTAAAATATATCCTCTAAAACATTTCTAATTATCGTTCAAATCTAAGAATCAAAATTGATAAAACTAAATTATATCTATAGAAAAGTAGTGAAAACCCTGTACACCTTTCTCAAAAATCTATCAATACACAAAAATCTATCAACACACAACTATTGTACTGCACATTCACCAGGCACAAACATATATATATAGTCACAGATCTGTAACATTCACATTTTGTCTGACTCATTCATCTCAACAACCTTCAATCCTTTCTGGACCTCCTGGATCAAACTCACAGTCATTCTTCACAGGCGTAAGAATAACCATATGTATCCTTTCAACATACGGTGTAAACAACAATTGAGAGGTTTCAACAAATAGTGAGAAAACCTTGGCATATATTAGTGATTAGTTGGTTAGTTTGTTAGTTAATGTGATTAGTTCTGCTCTGCTGCATGTTCCACCTGTTGAATAAACACGGTGATCACATGTGCAGGGAAATAGATCTTCCCATCATTGTTTACACTGCAACATTAAGCATTCATTCAACATTAATTAATCTGCTGAAAAGGGGAGGAATGTAAACCCAGTTATGGTAGGGTTTCTCTGCTTGTCCATCACAGCTGTGGAAACATGTGATTGTAAAGTGCATTTCCCCTTTTCAGGTATAAATTATTCACAATCTTATTTTGCGTGTTCCTTCACGATCATCAGAAGTCCAGATTTGGCCTGTAAATGAAAAAATAAGGAAAAGTCAGCACTAAATCTGTATAAATTACCCCAAACGTTCAGATCAAGAGGTGGGTTTAACAGAATCTTGTTGAGCAACCACTATCCAACAACCTGTTTTTAGGCACTTATTAAAATGATCTTTTATAACTTTATCAAATGTATAACTGTTTCCAGCTCTCATCACTGTATGAAGAGTTAAAACGTTGATCTAATTAGTTATTTGAAATGGTGCGTTTAACTATATGTTCCTTATAAAAATTCAAGATGGCGCCTATTGTCACAGGCTGCTGTCTAACTCGTCTCCTGAACTTTTTACTGCTGTTCGTGTTCTGCCTTCTTTTCATCGACGATGCATCCTCGCTCCTGGTCTATGATCGCTCAACTCTTCTAAGTCTCCGAGACTCGCTGATCAACACACCGGTTACTGGCAAATATGGACATTTCAAGCCTCCTCCACCACCACCGTTCCTGGCTTCGATCCCAGCCTACCTACAACGCAACGCGACCACGCTGCCACGCAACAAGCGGCGCAGGAGACGCGGAACGAGGGCAGGCGTCCTGGTGAGATTTAAAAAGTATCTGTCGTCTCACAACACGCCGACGGCTGACTTACCTCCTGAATTCAGCGTCTTTGATGTCCGCCGTTCCTTCGCTCGTCGCCACAGAAGCCTTGTTGCTATCAATCATGTCGCCAGCGACCAGTATCCATCTTGCCCCCCGGTGAGGAAAACAGTGAAGCGAGGCTGCGTTAAACAACACCTCCGCCCGCTCGCTCGAGCTGAGAGTGACGTAACTGGCAACGTTCCAGTACGTGCAGCATTGTTTAACGCGAGATCAATTACTAATAAAACTTTTATATTAAGTGATTTGATCTCAACTCATCGTCTGGATCTGTTTTTGATTACTGAAACCTGGCAGAAAACAGGAGACAACAGCTGCTTCTCTGAACTCCTCCCAAATGGCTACTCCCACCTGAGCGCTCCGCGTGGGGCTGGAAGGGGGGGAGGGCTGGCTGCAGTCTTTAGTGATGCATTCAAGTACCGTTTGTTGCCTCAGAAAAACTACTCCAGTTTTGAAAGCATGATTTTTGTGCTGGAATCTGCTAAACCTATTTTGTGTGGCGTTTTTTATAGGCCCCCACAATACAATAAAAACTTTGTCAGTGAGTTTTCAGAACTACTGGCGGACTTGCTACCAAAGTTTGACTCTTGGCTTTTCTGTGGAGACTTCAACGTGCACACCTGCTGCCCAAGTAATCAGCTTGGATGTGAGTTTCAGAACCTCCTGGACTCTTTTAACCTGTCACAGTCGATCTCGGGGGCCACACACACCCTGGGTCATACACTGGATTTAATTATCTCCCACGGCCTTCAAATACCTGCTGTGGAGATCCTGGACACCTGTATCTCAGACCATTTTCCCATATTATTTGAATTATCTCCCACGGCCTTCAAATACCTGCTGTGGAGATCCTGGACACCTGTATTTCAGACCATTTTCCCATATTATTTGAATTTTTCACCACTCCTGCACCGAAGGCTATTCTCCCAGCACGTTTCTGCCGCTCCATTAACCCATTAACTCCAAATGAGTTTACTGATGCCTTTAAGAGCACTGAATTTTGCTCTGCTGTCAGCCTGGACCCATCTCTACATCCTGAGGACTTCATCAGCTCCTTCCATCACACCTGCACGACGATCATGGACTCCATCGCTCCTCTCAGACAGGCATCTTCAAAAAACAGACCATCACCATGGCTCAACGAAACGACGCGAGCTCTTCGACAACGTTGCAGACAAGCAGAGCGAAAATGGAAGCGCGACCGGCTTCATGTATCTCAGGGAATACTGAGAGACTGTCTCTGTGAGTATCATAATGCTGTGAAACAGGCCAAGTCACAGTACCTCTCCAACTTAATCTCCACCAGCTCCAACCGGCCGAGGACGCTTTTCAGCACACTCCAGTCTGTCATCAATCCATCTGTCAATGTTCTGAAAACTGCCACACAGTCTACCTGTGACGACTTTCAGAGCTATTTTGTCAACAAAATAGACTCTATCAGACAGAACATTGTTAGTTCATCCAACACCATCCT
>JBBPBX010009436.1:41998-60080 GCA_038048925.1 Garcialebias charrua | reverse complement strand
TATATATATATATATATATATATATATGTATATATATATATATATATATATATATATATATATATATTAGGGATGTCCCGATCCGATCACGTGATCGAAAACCGGGTCCCGATCACGTGATTTCAGACTCGACTCGACTCGGGCGTTACACACCGATCAGGGATCGGATATATATGTGTATATTTATTCTAAACACAAACGGGAATATTATATTAACTGTATGTTGTGTTACAGAGTCAAATTGTCTCGAAAAAGAACGTGCACAATATTTTAGCAACAGCGCCTGCCGTAAAGCGTGACTGTCGTAAAAAAGAAGTGGAACGCAGCATATTAGCTTTAAGTGGTCGGATATATATGTGTATATTTATTCTAAACACAAACGGGAATATTATATTAACTGTATGTTGTGTTACAGAGTCAAATTGTCTCGAAAAAGAACGTGCACAATATTTTAGCAACAGCGCCTGCCGTAAAGCGTGACTGTCGTAAAAAAGAAGTGGAACGCAGCATATTAGCTTTAAGTGGTCGGATATATATGTGTATATTTATTCTAAACACAAACGGGAATATTATATTAACTGTATGTTGTGTTACAGAGTCAAATTGTCTCGAAAAAGAACGTGCACAATATTTTAGCAACAGCGCCTGCCGTAAAGCGTGACTGTCGTAAAAAAGAAGTGGAACGCAGCATTAGCTTTAAGTGGAGGCAGCGATTTATTCTAAACACAAACGGGAATATTATATTAACTGTATGTTGTGTTACAGAGTCAAATTGTCTCGAAACAAAACGTGCACAATATTTTTGCAGCCGCGCCTGCCGTAAAGCAGTGACTGTCGTAAAAAAGACGCGGAACGCGGCAGCTTGAAGGGAGGCAGCGATGTCTGTCGTGTGGAGATATTTTAAAGTGGATGACAAAGATATTGCGTTTGCAAACTGTGAGTTATGTACAGTTCGTATTTCAAGAGGAGGTACAGACAGTTCGTATTTCAAGAGGAGGTAAGGAAAAGGCTGCATTTAACACAACAACCTAAGTTTCTTATTTGTTTACATGCCTGCTCAGTATTTTAAGTTGAGCTGCTTATTTTAAATTAGACATTTTTATTTCATACTGTTACACTAAACTTCAACGTGAAGAATTTTTTTAAAATCTTATTACGGTACTTGATTGTTCAATCTACCTCACAGAAGTATTCTGTTAAATATTAAGGTAAATAATATAAAAATTAAGGGACATCTAGATCTGTTTCTTTTTTTTCCCTTCATTTTAAAAATGTATTTTAGAAGTATCGGATCGGGACTCGAAATCGGCCAATTCTCAAATTAAAGGACTCGGACTCGGACTCGAGGCCAAAAAAACCTGATCGGGACATCCCTAATATATATATATATATATATATATATATATATATATACATATATATATATAATAATATATATATATATATATATATTAGGGATGCACCGATCCACATTTCTCACTTCCGATCCGATACCGATACTTTATAACTGAGTATCGACCGATACCGATACTTTTCCGATCCGATACTGTTCAGGTATGTGACTCTGTATAATGAAACTTTCGTACCCAAACTATTCATTTTAACATTGTGTGAGATAAACCCAATGAAGACGCTCATAAGTCTTACAATAGGGAACCCACTGACTTTAACAGCACACAGGACAGGAGGCAAGTATACCACACACATGTCCTCCTTACTCATGGTGCAGCTGAAAAAAACTAAAAAAAAGTCCTAAGCATGATGGGAAAGACAACACAGCCACTCTCCTTAACCACTAAGAGAGTGGATTTTGTTGTCTTTCCCATAATGCTTAGCGTTTTTTGTTTTTGTTTTTTCAGCTTTAGCTGGACAAACTATTGGTTATAACTATTGGTTATAATGGGTAAGACAACAAAACCCACTCTCTTAGTGGTTAAAGAGGAACTAAACCCCGGTCTAAAAACGTGTTTATGGCAACATCTATGGGTTGAACATAGGTATTGCAGCTTAATTTTCTTATTGGTCTAGGATTCTCACTGTGACACGTTTTCTCACTCTGACATCACAAAGGTGGTTCAAGCAGAGCCAATCCCCTGCAGAGATGAGAAGGTCCTGCAGCATTCATACCTTATATGGAAGTGCCACATTTCACTCCTGACAAACGGTTTTACTTTTCATTTTTTATCCATTTTTGTAAGCCTTTGGTTTTGGATGGAATGGGTGGAATAGATAAATACATCTACATGTTTATACTTTGTTGTTGCTTGGTGTATGTTGTTGGCTAGAGGTTTAATTTGTTTTAGGTTGTTGCTGGTGGAGGCGTGAACAAAAGCACAACTCTACCTCCACCCCTCCTTGTCTCTCGACACGCCCATTTTCAGGGAGATTTTCAAACTGCTTCAGGGGGAAGAGGTACTTTCTCAGCCTGTGTTTAGTCGCACTTTAAGGAGAGTGGCTGTGTTGTCTTTCCCATCATGCTTAGCGCTTTTTTAGTTGTTTTTTTTCCAGCTGCACTATGAGTAAGGAGGACATGTGTGTGGTATAATTGCCTCCTGTCCTGTGTGCTGTTAAAGTCAGTGGGTTTCCTATTGTAAGGCTTAAGAGTATATTTCATTAGGTTTAACTCATACCATGTTAAAAAGGGCAGTCACAGAATGTGATTGAACACAAGTGCTCTTTGAAGCTGGTATCGGAAAAATATCGGCAGGTTGGATCCGATATCCGATACTTAAATAATGCTGATATCGGATACCGATACCGATACTGGATCGGATCTGTCCCATCCCTAATATATATATATATATATATATATATATATATATGTATTAATATATATATATACTGTATATATATATATGTGTACACTCACATAAACATGTTCATGTACACTCACATAAACATGTTCATAAATGAAGCCGCAGCGCAGATCCAAAAGAGGCGTGGAGCAGAACTCAGCTGAGCATGAACTGGACCGCGACGTATTTATTGTGGGACAGACGTCAGACGTTTACAAGTTGTCGTTTCGTGTCATTTTTAATATTTCCTTGTTAATAAATCTACAGCTGATGTCTCCCTCCAGCGCGCGCACACACAGCTCCTCCGCTGCAGAGAGAGAGAGAGAGAGAGAGAGAGAGAGAGAGAGAGAGAGAGAGAGAGAGAGAGAGAGAGAGAGAGAGAGAGAGAGAGAGAGAGAGAGAAAAAGAGCGAAACTAACTTTTACAAGTTGCTGTTTCGTGTCATTTTTAATATTCCCTTGTTAATAAATCTGCTTGTTGATTAATCCTGCGGTCGCTCACTGATATCATCATATTCTGAGCGTGGATCCGCGGGTTGCATTCACAAGTGGGTCTGCCCGGCTCGGGTCCGGATCTGACACTACCTCTGCTGGCGGATCAGGGGCGCATCAGAGGCGAGTAAAATTTACTCGCCAATCCGCCTTCGTGTTTTTTCTGAATGCTCGTTGGAGGACTGAACACGCATCAGACACGGACTGAGCCGTCTTATGAAAGGGGCTTAAGTGAATGAAGGTGTAAAAATGGATCTTTTAATCATAAAGGTTGCAGACCCCTGGGTTTCTTCTTCATGAGGTTTTTTTCCTTTCCACTGTCGCCTTTAAGCTTATTCAAGATGAGAGTTCTGCGATGAAGCTAAACTCAAAGCAGTCTGCTCCTCAGATATTTTTACTGTATTGTTGTTAACAGAGGAGGAGGTCTGAGATTTCAGCTTTCCAAGACTTATAACTCAGTTTTGGGACTGATTCCGAAACGTTTTACACCGGATGTGAACAGATGTGTCTTGTCTGTAAATTAGACTAACAAACTTCTTTGAGAAGCCTCTGTTTGTTGGTTGGGAGTTGTTTTTTGTCAATTTACATACAGTGTTGTGTCTTCTGTCAGAGACCTCAAGGGAACCCCCTACTGTTAAGGTGTGATCTGTCAATTTACATGTATGTGTTACCTCAGCTTGCAATTTACATATGATGGTGCATGGTTCTGCAATTTACATATGATGGTGCGTGGTTCTGTTATAACTCCAAACTTCTCACAGTTTGTTCATGGAATTGAAAAAGCCTCCTGGATAGGAGTCGAAACGTTTTCTACCATACCATACCATTTTATTTATAAAGCACTTTCAACAGGAACAAGTCCACACCAAAGTGCTGGACAAACAAACACGCAACAGGCAACACAGACAATGAAGTACAACACGAAAAACATAAAAACATTGCAGATCATAAATAAAACGATCCAATACAAATCAGCTGGCATTGAAAGCAATGGAGTAGTAGTGAGTTTTTAACCGGGATTTGAAAACCGAGAGGGAGGGGGCCTGTTTGATGAGCAGCGGTAACTCGTTCCAGAGTCTTGGGCCTGCTACAGAGAACGCCCTGTCACCCCTGCGCTTAAGGCGAGTTTCTGGAACTATTAAGAGTACCTGATCCTCTGACCTCAAAGCACGTGGAGGGACATATGGGTGTATCAGATCCGAGAGATAGGCGGGGGCGAGACTGTTCAGCGATTTGTAGACATACATGAGAATTTTGAATTGGATTCGAAGATGAACCGGTAGCCAGTGAAGGGAGGCCAAGACTGGTGTAATGTGCTCTCTTTTGCGTGTGCTGGTTAAAAATCGGGCAGTTTTCTGTTACAAATAAAGTCCAGTTGATCTTGTATTGAACGCCTTTTTGATTTATCATGTCCTGGACGACTGAGAATCTTCACCAGCATGTTGTTAACTTACATTATATGAATGTTTCTGTTCAGTGCCCTGAGATGACTTCTGTTGTGACTTGGTGCCAATGTTCCCTCTAATTTTTCATGTGTCTGGGCATACACACAAGCTCTCTGAGCACACTGAGAACCACTATGAGCAACATCAGGACGTGCGCACTATGGCCACACAACTGTTATAAATCTGGGATCATAGAAAGTTACATGGCTTATTAAAAGAATCATATTACAGCAGCAACTTCCGTGAGTTTGCTTTTAATAAGTGATTTTGCAGCTCCCAGCTGAATGCATGCAGCTCAAAAACCAGTTTTATTTAACTACAGACTTTATTATTTTATTTGAATTAGACGTTTTAGCCCTTTAACTTCATTTATTCATGTTCCTCAGAGGGACAATCAACCTTCTTAATTAAACTGTCAGCCTCAGATAAATATACAGTATCTAATTTAGATGATTTTTATTTTAATGCTTGTAGGGTTTTTGTTTAAAATCTCCACATTACTATATTATTTTTTATTGACAAAATATTTAATTTACTGTACATTTTTTAAAAAAAAGTGTATTTTCCGCCATTGGTCCCTGGGTCAACATCTGCAGAGCTCAGAAACTGATGCTTGGTTCTGGACCTATTAAAAATATACAGTATATACAGTATTTTTATTTTTTTATTGTTTTTTATTTATAAATAGATAAATGTACAGTACTGTACAGTCACCAAGCACTTAGCCTATCCTAACACAGTTTTTAAAGATGAAGGAGTCAGTTGAATTGTCTCCCTCCTCCCTGCAGGCTCCATAGGGAGCTTGCTCCCTTTATGTGAAAGGGAGACAATTCAACTTATTCCTTCATCTTTAAAAACTGTGTTAGGATAGGCTAAGTGCTTGGTGACTGTCCAGTACTGTACATGTATTCATTTATTTAAAAAAAAAAAAAAAGTAAAAAAAAAAAAAAATTTTTTTTTAATGAGATGCATGCTCTTAAGATAGTCAGAGTCAGAGAGAATTTATTGTCATTTGCACCGCATGTAGTACATGTGTTGAAAACGAGATTATGTACACAGGGTCCCAGTTACATCCAACAACAAATGCAAGAGAAAAACAATAATAACATCTAGGATTAACTAAGAGAGACATCAGCTAGTAATACACTAAGCCCTAATGTAGTAGAAAAACATCATTATAAACAGCAGCACGAACATGAGTCATTATGAGCAGATGGTCACAGATGAACACAGCAACAAGAAACAGATCAGTATCAACATGATGTGACATTTTGCAGTGTTTATTCTTATTATTTATTTATTCATGAGTCTGACAGCCTCAGGGTAGAAGCTGTTCCTCAGTCTAGTGGTTCTACATTTGATGCTCCTCAACCTCCGTCCCGAGGGGAGTGGTGCAAAGAGTGAGTGTGCTGGGTGAGTGAGGTCTTTCATGATGCAGGTGGCTCTTTTTCTGCATCTGGAGGTGTAAATGTCTGTGATGGTGGGGAGACTGACTCCCACAGACTTCTGTGCAGCCTTCACCACTCTCTGTAGAGCTTTCCTCTCTGCAACTGTGCAGCCTCCATGCCACACGTTGATGCTGGAGCACAGGACGCTCTCCACTGCACACCTGTAGAACGAGGTGAGGACTGAGCTTCTCAGACCAGCTCGTCTCAGCCGTCTGAGGAAGTAGAGTCTTTGATGTCCTTTCTTGATCAGGCTGGTGGTGTTATTGCTCCAGCTGAGGTTATCATTCAAGTGTACACCCAGGTACTTGTAGCTGGAGACCACCTCCACCGCAGATCCACCTATATACAGTGGGGTGTGGGTGTGTTTGTTCCTTCTGAAGTCCACAATCATCTCCTTCGTCTTCTTCACATTCATGTGAAGGTTGTTCTCTTTGCACCAGCTCTCCAGATGTTCCACCTCCTGTCTGTAGCTGGATTCATCATTATCTGTGATGCATCCCACCACAGCTGTATCATCTGCAAACTTAACAATATGACAGCCTGGATGTGTGGCTGTACAATCATATGTGAGCAGAGTGAACAGAAGAGGGCTCAGCACACATCCTTGAGGAGAGCCAGTGCTGAGGGTGATGGTGGAGGAGGAGAAGTTGTGGATCTTCACGGACTGTGGTCTGTTTGTTAAGAAGTCTAGTACCCAGTTACAGATGGAGGGGCTTAGTCCAAGTGTGGATAGTTTGTCTATCAGAGTTTGGGGGATCATGGTGTTGAAGGCAGATGTGAAGTCCACAAAGAGCAGACGCACGTATGAGTCCTTCTGATCCAGGTGGGTGAGAGCAGTGTGGACCACAGAGGAGATGGCGTCCTCTGTTGATCGGTTCTCGCGGTATGCATATTGATGAGGGTCCTCGCTGATGTTGACGGTTGTCTTGATGTGGGACATGACCAGTTTCTCAAAACATTTAGCGACTATCGGGGTGAGAGCCACCGGTCTATAGTCATTCAGACCAGTCACTGTGGAGCTTTTTGGGACTGGGATGATGGTGGCAGTCTTCAGGCAGGTGGGAACTGACTCCAGTGAAAGTGAGGTGGTGAAGACGTCAGCCAGCACCTCACAGAGCTGGTCCGCACATTCCTTCAGAACTTTCCCTGGGATGTTGTCTGGACCCGTAGCTTTATGAGGGTTGATCCTTCTGAGACTACCTCTCACTTCTGCTGCGGTCACTTTGAGGTGCTCCTCGTCTGGTGATGAGGTGAGCCTGGTGCTAGCTGGTCTGTTTGGATCTTCAAAACGTGCATAAAACTTATTGAGGGCATCAGGCAGGGATGGGTCCCTGGGGCATTGTTTGCTTTTGCCCTTGTAGTCTGTTAAGCATTTGATGCCCTGCCACATGCTCCGTGGATCATGTGAGATGAACTGACCCTCGATCCTCTGTGCATACGCGGCTTTGGCCTTCTTTATGCCATCATCCAGTTCTCTCCTGCACTTTCTCAACTCCTCAGTATCTCTAGACTTGAAAGCAGTGTCCCTGGCTGCCAGCAGGGTGCGGACATCCTTATTTAGCCAGGGTTTTTGATTGGGGTAGAATTTAACATACTTTCTTATGGATACATTTTCAGCACATGTACTGATGTAACCCAGGACTGAGGAAGCATAAAGTTCCAGGTCAACTGAACTTCCATTCGTAGCTGCCTCTTTGAAGACAGACCAGTTTGTGTTTTCAAAGCAGTCTCTTAGCATGGGGGAACTATCTTGGCGCCACAATGTGATCTCTCTTTGTTCCGGCTTGGAACGTCTGAGTGGGGGTAGCTGTCTAGGGACCAATAACAGGGAGCGATGGTCGGAAGCCCCGAGCGGTGGGCGTGGCTTCGCCGTGTACGCCCCCTTCACATTCGTGAAGACTTGGTCTAGCGTCTTATTTCCTCGTGTTGCTGTGAAAACGTGCTGATTGAAGGTTGGAAGGATGACACGTAAATCCACATGATTGAAGTCCCCGGAGACAATGAAAAACCCCTCAGGATATTTACACTGCAGCGAGGTGAGTAAGTCATGAATTTCTCCCTGGGCGTCGTTGGCATTAGCATCGGGTGCTATGTAAACAGCGCTTATTATTATTGCTGAATAGTCGCGGGGAAGATAATGTGGCCTACATCTTATTGTTAAAAGCTCCACAGCAGCTGAGCAGATCCTGCTGATAACGGCACAGTTCGTGCACCAGTCTTTGTTAACGTAAATGCAGACGCCTCCGCCTCGTGTTTTCCCCGTAGTCTCGATGCACCGATCCGTTCTGAAAAATAGCCTATTATCCAACTCATAAACAGAGTCAGGAGTGTCTTCATTAATCCACATTTCTGTGAGACAAAGCACCGAGCATCTCCTCATCTCCTCCGACGTTGTTACTCTCAGACGAAGCAAATCCATCTTGTTGTCCAGCGAACGCACGTTGGACAGAAAAAGAGCCGGCATCGGCGGTCTCCCGGTTTTAGCGTCTGCCCGCAGTCTCGTCATAATTCCTGCTCGACAGCCACGCTTTTTCCCTCGAGAGCACCGTTTCCTCTTCTTTCCTCCGGAGCGCATCTGCTTCCAGAAAGATGATCTTAGCAGATCCAATCTTCCGAGCTCTGATTTGAGTTCGTTGCTGATTTCAGCTGTGCCTTGTGGTAAATCCGCTCCAATTCTTAACAGCTCAGTTCGGCTATAATTCACCCGCAAAAAACGCGCAGAGTCAGGTACAAAAACACTATTAAAACTACTAAAAACTGGGGATGTTCTGGGAGCCCATGAAGCTGCGGCTGGTCTGAGCGCGGCCATCTTGCCGGGACCTCCTAAGTCAGAGCGCTCGTAAGTCGGGGACTACCTGTATATGTATATGTGTGTGTGTGTGTACTGTGTGTTCATATGCACATAGTACACACACACACACACACACACACACACATATATATATATATATATATATATAAATATATATATATATATATATATATATATATATATATATATTTAAATATATAGGTGTGTGTACTGTGTGTTTATATGCACACAGTACATATGTATGTATGTTTGTATGTAAGTGTGTGTGTGTGCGTGTTGTGTGTTTATATACACACATAGTAAAGTAAATATATATGGGCAACACGGTGCATAATTACCAGGTCACCCTTGTAAAAGAGATCTCGATCTCAACGGGCTCTACCTGGTTAAATAAAGGTGATTGATTGATTGATTGATTGGCACAACTGGTAGAGCTGCTGCCTCTCAGCGAGCAGGTCCCCGGTTCAAATCCCGGTCCGGGGGGCCTTTCTGGGTGGAGTTTGCATGTTCTCTCCGTGCATGCGTGGGTTTTATCCGGGTGCTCCGGTTTCCTCCCACAGTCCAAAAATGGTGTAGTGGTTAGGGAATCGGACTTGGGATCCGAAGGACCCAGGTTCGAACCCCGGCCACGGCACACCTTGGGGTGTCTATGAGTGCACATCTATTTTCCCCAGCTCCCCGGGCGCTGACTACGGCTGCTCACTGCACCACCTGGTGGTGGTTGGGTTAAATGCAGAGACCAATTTCGTCTGTCAAGTATGGGAAACATACACAGATGACAAAAATGTGACATTTATTTTTTATATAAAAACATGCATGTTAGGCTGACTGGTAACTCTAAATCAACCCTGGGTGGGAGTGAGACAGGTCCCTCTTGTAAATGAGTCCTCGGGGCTCAACTAGGCTAGCCTGTATAAATAAAGGTTGAATGAATGAATATTTATATACAGTATATGTAAATGTGTGTATACTGGTGTATAATAATGATATAATTTTTACCAGAGTGTTGTTGTCCATGCAGGAAAAAAGCCTACTACTGCCACATTGTGGATGAGTACATTTCTACATCTATACATATCATGTTTTTACTACATACTTATCACGTTTTACTACATAACATCACGTTTTTACTACATACTTATCACGTTTTTACTACATACTATCACGTTTTTACTACATAATATCACATTTTTATTACATACTTATCACGTTATTACTACATAATATCACATTATTACTACATACATATCACGTTATTACTACATAATATCACGTTATTACTACATAATATCACGTTATTACTACATACGTATCACGTTATTACTACATAATATCATATTATTACTACATACATATCACGTTATTACTACATAATATCATATTATTATTACTACATACATATCACGTTATTACTACATAATAACACATTATTGCTACAAATGTATCACATTATTACTACATAATATCACGTTATTACTACATAATATCACGTTATTACTACATAATATCACGTTATTACTGCATACGTATCACATTTTTACTACATAATATCACGTTTTTACTACATAATATCACGTTATTACTACATAATATCACATTATTACTACATAAGTATCACGTTATTACTACATAATATCACGTTATTACTACATAATATCACGTTATTACTACATATGTATCACGTTATTACTACATAACATCACGTTATTACTACATATTATCACGTTATTACTATTACTTTCTTCGCTCGTCGCCACAGATGCCTTGTTGCTATCAATCATGACGCCAGCGATCAGTATCCATCTTGTCCCCCGGTGAGGACTGTGAAGCGAGGCTGCGTTAAACAGAACCTCCGCCCGCTCGCTCGAGCTGAGAGTGACGTAACTGGCTGCGTTTCAACCCGTGCAGCACTGTTTAACGCCAGATCGATCACAAATAAAACTTTTATATTAAGTGATTTGATCTCAACTCATCGTCTGGATCTGTTCCTGATCACTGAAACCTGGCAGAAAACAGGAGACCACAGCTGCTTCTCAGAACTCCTCCCACCTGATTTTTCTTATCTGAGCGCACCACGTAGTGCTGGAAAAGGGGGAGGGCTCGCTGCTGTGTTCAATGAGGAGGCGTTCAAATGCCGCATGTTGCCTCAGAAAAACTACAACAGTTTTGAAAGCATGTTTTTTGTGCTGGAATCTGCTAAACCTCTGCTGTGTGGCCTCTTTTATCGGTCTCCACAATACAATAAAAACTTTCTCAGTGAGTTTTCTGAACTACTGGCTGACCTGCTGCCAAAGTTTGACTCTTGGCTTTTCTGTGGAGACTTCAACGCACACATCTGCTGCCCAAGTAATCAGCTTGGATGCGAGTTTCAGGACCTTCTGGACTCTTTTAACCTGTCGCAGTCGGTCTCGGGGGCCACGCACAGCCAGGGTCATACACTGGACTTAATTATCTCCCACGGCCTTCAAATACCTGCTGTGGAGATCCTGGACACCTGTATTTCAGACCATTTTCCCATATTATTTGAATTTTTCACCTCTCCTGCACCGAAGGCTGTTCTCCCAGCACGTCTCTGCCGCTCCATCACCCCATCCACCCCAAGTCAGTTCACTGATGCCTTTAAGAGCACTGACTTTTGCTCTGCTGTCAGCCTGGACCCATCTCTACATCCTGAGGACTTCATCACCTCCTTCCATCACACCTGCACAACGATCTTGGACTCCATCGCTCCTCTCAAACAGGCATCTTCAAAAAACAGACCATCACCATGGCTCAACGAAACGACGCGGGCTCTTCGACAACGTTGCAGAAAAGCAGAGCGAAAATGGAGGCGCGACCGGCTTCATGTGTCCCAGGGAATACTGAGACTGTCTCTGTGATTATCAAAATGCTGTGAAGCAGGCCAAGTCACAGTACCTCTCCAATTTAATCACCACCAGCTCCAACCGGCCGAAGACGCTATTCAACACACTCCAGTCTGTTATCAATCCATCTGTCAATGTTCTGAAAACTGCCACACAGTCTACCTGTGACGACTTTCAGAGCTATTTTGTCAACAAAATAGACTCTATCAGGCAGAACATTGTCAGTCCATCCAACACCATCCAGTCATGTGCATCTGCAATAACCACTGCTGTTTTTGACCAGTTCGACCTGGTTTCACTGCCTCACCTCATCAAGGTGGTTCAGCAGATGAAACCAACTAACTGTTCTCTGGACATCATTCCATCAAAAATATTCAAACATTCTTTTGATGTAATTGGTCCTTGTGTTTTGTCATTTATTAACAGCTGTCTATCTTCAGGTTTTGTGCCATCTGCTTTCAAACATGCTGTGGTCAGGCCTCTTCTCAAAAAACCAGGCCTAGATCCTACAGCTCTCTCTAATTTCAGGCCAGTTTCCCATCTGTCATTTCTATCAAAGGTCCTAGAAAAGATTGTTTTTATTCAACTTCAATCTTTTCTAGAGCTCAACAACCTGTTTGAAAAATTTCAGTCAGGTTTTCGAGCTCGTCACAGCACTGAATCTGCACTGCTCAAAGTGCAGAATGACATTCTTCTGTCTCTGGATGCAAAAAACCCTGCTCTGCTGGTGATGTTAGACCTCTCAGCAGCTTTTGACACCGTCGACCATCAGGTACTAATCAACCGTTTGTCTCAGCAGGTTGGCCTCCAGGGAGCTGTGCTTGAGTGGTTCAAATCTTACCTGTCTGGGAGAACTTTTTCTGTCATGATAGGTGATCTGTCCTCCTCTTCATCAACCCCTCTGACCTCTGGCGTACCACAGGGATCTATTCTAGGGCCAGTCCTCTTCTCTCTTTACATGCTGCCATTAGGATCAATCATTGCACGTCATAACCTGTCTTTTCACATGTATGCAGACGATTTACAAATCTATCTGCCAGTCACTCCCAACCCCTCACTCAGTTCAAACACTCTTGTCAACTGCTTAAATGACATTAAGCACTGGCTCTCTCAAAACTTCCTCCACCTAAACACAGATAAAACTGAATGCATTTTATTTGGTGCACCTGATGACACCAGCAACATCCTTCCCAGTCCCAGTTTTGGTTTTCCCCTCCCCCACTTCAACCCGGTGGTCAGAAATCTTGGAGTGCAGCTTGACTCCAACTTAAAGTTTGATAAACAGATCAGTTCTGTTGTCAAGACCAGCTTTTTCCAGCTCCGTCTGCTCTCTAAAGTCAAGTCATTTCTCAGCCGTGGTGATCTGGAGAAGGCCATCCATGCCTTTGTGACCTCCAGACTTGATTATTGTAATGCTTTGTATGTTGGTATTAATCAATCCTCCATCTCCCGTTTACAGCTTGTACAGAACTCTGCCGCGCGCTTTTTGACCAACACACGAAAATATGAACACATCACTCCTGTCCTGTCCTCTCTACACTGGCTCCCGGTTCAGTTCAGGATACAGTTCAAGCTGCTGCTGTTTGTTTTCAAAGCTCTGAATGGACTTGCACCTCTCTACATCTCAGAACTTTTGGAAGTCCATCAGCCCGGCAGAGCTTTACGATCTGCCAGTCAACACCTGCTGGAGGTGCCTCGCTCAAGGTACAAACAATGGGGAGACCGGTCCTTTTCTGTTGCCGGCCCAAAAGCCTGGAACAGTCTCCCCCTTGAGCTGCGTGCCACCTCTGATCTGACTCTGTTTAAAACCAGACTGAAGACCCACTTGTTCAAAAAAGCTTTCAGTGTGTAACTTTTATTACTTTTGGTATTTTAGTATGTAGCATTTTTATTTCCATTGCCTTCTTTTATTGCTGTTGTTTCTTATTCTATTTTCATTGATTTATTGTTCCAGTTTATTCATCTTTTTATCCTGTTAAGCACCTTGGTCAATGCAAGGCATTGTAGGAAGGTGCTATACAAATAAAGTTTATTATTATTATTATTATTATTATTATTATTATTACATACGTATCTCGTTTTTACTACATAATATCACGTTATTACTACATATTATCACATTATTACTACATACGTATCACGTTTTTACTACATAAGCTCAAAAAATATTATTTCATGGATGACAGCAGTACCCTTCCATACATTACCCTTCCGTAGAATCCTTCCTGACAGCAAACGTCCAAACTCTCTGACTTCCACTGCATCTGAGCTGAAAGTTTCATCCTTACCCCAAAATTACACCACACGCGTTACGGCTCCGCCCCGCTCCGGTCCGACCTCCGCAGCAAATACGCACCCATTATAATCAATGACAGAATTTACACTGGCTCCGCACGGCGGCGGCGAGCTGCGGAGAGCGGACGGCAGTCCGTCAAAATTAGAAATTTTTCTATTTCTGCCGGATGACGGAGCTGTGCCGGAGTCAACTTTTGAAGATTACGTCGCACCAACAGGAAAAGGAACGAGCACAACTTCCGTATTTACAAAATAAAATCACCACGGGCGGACTAATCCTAGCTCTATACGGATTTATTTGTACAAAAATGCTGTCAAACTATCAATTATGACTATTCTATGACTAAACTATTATATTTATGACTATGACTACACCTAATAACGCAATACAAAAATAAATAAATAAAAAAGTATTTTATTCTGAAATGTAAACATCACTTCCTGTTGCTCAAACCATGTAGCTCATTTACGAGAGAAGATCAAGGCAGCAGTCTCTCTACAGTTGTTCTCCTTCTTTCCACCGAATGAATTGTTTTGTTCTGACTTACTTATTTATCACTTGATTTATCGCGCGATCTCGCACGTGTCTTGGAGCGGCGCATCCAGGCGGACCTGAGCGGAGCGGAGGCAGTGGGAATTGGACTCGTTCAGCTGCGACCTGCGGACCGGAGCGGGGCGGAGCCGCGTGCAGTGTAATTCCGGGGTAATTTTGGGGTTATCGCTTCAAAACTGGAAATAAAAGCGTCCAAACGACCACAGGTGGTTTTCAAAATAAATTCAACTTTAAAAAAAAGGTTGTTTTTGTTGAATTTATTCATTTTAAAGTAAAATATAAAACAACCACTAAAATATTTTACAAGTTTAATAAAGAGATAAAAGAAAGTCCTGTGTAAAATTATTATTCATCTTTAGGACCTAGCGGAAGCCCCTGATGTGGCACCCCCCTGCAGGTCACCTCTCCTCCTCTTCCTCCTCCTCCTCCTCCTCGCTCCTCTTTGCTTCCTGCAGAGCGCCGCGTCCTCATCAGCTGTTCCCGCGGAGCTGCAGCTGCGGTGCCGGTCCAAACACTTTCCCACTTGCCCTCACTCCTCCCAAACGTCCATGTAACTTTCTCCCTCGACACCAGTGAGACAGAAGATGAAGATCAGGTACTTTTAATTTATTTGGAATGCTTTTGTTGGTTTCTGGTGGAAAGAAACGCGTCTATAAGTTGTGCGCGTCCCCGCAGGTGTTCTTCGTGGCTGGAGCGCGTCGTCTGCTGCGTCTTCCTTCTCTCCATCCCAGCTGCAGCGCGACGGCCAGGTGAGAAATGAAGCTGGCTTTTGTGGGTGCATATTGAGCAAACTACTGTGTGCATATTTGTATTCATAAAATGATACTGTGAGTATAAATTGGCTGAAATGTCTCCTCTTGCTGCAGCCGTTGAGTTTGAACTTTTTGATTACCTTCATGCACCATTTAGTCTCATCTTGCACAATATTTCATTCCTAGAACATTTCTATAAACATGGTGCCTTAATATACCTAATATGATACATTTGCTCAAGTTTGCATGTCCTCTGCTGTGTTAAGGAGACTATCCTGCAGCTTTTTGTGCAACTGGTAACATTTAAGCTTTCTGCTGCAAAGCTTTGGTCCCACTTGGATAAAATCCAGTTGTTTGGTGGTGCTGGAAATGCAGGTATATCCAAATGTTCAGCAGTGTTTTCTGACCGCACCTCTTTTCCTTTTCGTCTGCATCTAATCCAGATAATTGCAGATTACAAAAGCCGCGTCTCACTTTTCTCCTGCCCAGAGCTTTTAACTAATATATGTGCAGCTGGTGGGATGTCAGTGAGCACAATCTTAAAATATTAGAAAGCTGCTTGAAATGCAAAACCTCTCATCTGGTTCTGAATAATTTATTCCTGCACAAACTTTCAGTTTTCTGGAGAACAGCGTGTAGCTGTCAGAAGATAGTGAGAGGAAACTGAGAGGATGATGGTTAATATTTGATCGACCATGCCACTGTGGGCTCAGTGGAAGATTTTTTTCCCTTTAGTGTTTATCTTCAGTTTTGGAGCATTTAACCATTTGAATTTTGTTTTAAAAAAATAAAAAAAGGTTATGCTACTAAACTTGTCCCAAAAATGTAAAAATCTCTCAGACAGGTGAAAGTTGTGTGGGATTTTAAATTAGACTGTCTCAGGAGCAGCGCTTCAGCCGCCTGCGACATGCTTGAATTAGGTTGGATTCATTCCCATTCCCTCACTGGGTCAAGAATCCCTATTGTCATGTGATCTTTGACATGCACTCAGCGTGCATTTTCTTTTTCTATTTTTTGCCTGAAGGGACCAAGAGTAGACTGGGGGAGGAGAATGGGTGTTAGGGGACACCCTCCTGTCCCCCCACTGTGCCATTTAATGGCTGAGTTTGATGAAAAATTAAAAATCTCAGCTGGTTTGGTGTCCATACTTTGTGCTTCAGAGACATCATGGCCAATGCAACAACAAGCCCTGTTCAAACTTAGAAATAATAGATGAGCCACGCTTCAGGCTGTTGAACTTTTGTTGTGCTGCTTTTCTTTTAAAATAAACACATTAGATTTATTTGCTTATGGATTGAACATCTACAAAGTTTCTTTCGGCTGGCTGAGCCATTCTTCAGGGGTTGCCACAGCAAACAAACTCACATGAAAGATATGGCAATTGTTTTATATCAGATGCCCTTCCTGACTCAACCTGTTCAAGTTCAAGTTGTGTTTATTTGTCATATGCAGGTTAACAGCACAGTGAAATGCTCAGGATGAGAAGAACTGATTTGTCTCGCTAAAAACAAAGAACAAACAAACAAGAAATACTAAAAGCATGCAATAAGGGTACAAAACAAAGTACCAAAAAATTAAAAAGTTATTATAATATTTACAAGGTCCTAAAGAGAGATAGTAAACAACATCGTGGTAGAATATAATGGTGCAAGTAGGAGTAAGTGGTATAAATAAGTATTTCATGGTAGTACTCTAAGCTATAATGCACATGATATATATTGCACAGAACTAACATACACAGGTTGTGTGACAGGTCATTTCTCAGGTAATGAGTAACATTGAGATTGAATTATGATGTTAAGGTAGATACATAGATATTGTATCATACTATATCATATATGATACAGCCATATAGTGCAGCAGCAATAAACAGCTGTCACTGCTAATTTTAGTCATATTAGTTGTCACAGATGTGGTTTGGTGCAATTTTATTGCCAATTGTTCAGTATTATTTATCGAGAGTTTAGTAATCTGACAGCTTGTGGGTCCTTTAGTCTTTTCATATGCGATGGCAGACTCCTGTATCGTCTGCCTCTGGGTAGTAGATGGAAGAGTCCTTGTGCTGGGTGGGTTTGGTCCTCAATGATGCTGCATACTTTACGCAGACATTGGCTACGGTAGATGTCCTGGATGGTGTGGAGACTGCTACCAGGGCTCAAATACAAGACCATTCACCACCAAGCTACCACAGCCTCACATTGAACATGACTGTTGGAGACTAATTTGCAACTCAAAATTGCAAGAAAATACAGTAAGTGAGTTTTCAGTTGCAGTTTCACTTAATTCTGAGTATTTGCAACAAAGCCGCTAGCTAACCTTGCGGCCACATTTCGTTCTACCGATATTTTATTAACCTTTATTTAACCAGGCAAATCCCACTGAGATTACAGATCTTTTTTTGCAAGGGAGGCCTGAAGGCAACCTGCATGTTTTTGGTCTGTCGGAGGAAACCAGAGCACCCGGAGAAAACCCACGCAAGCACGAGAAGAACATTCAAATTTCACACAGAAAGACTCCAGGTCCAACTGGGGATTGAACCCAGGACCTTCTTGCTGTGAGGCAACACTGCTAACCACTGAGCTGTCATGCTGCTAAGAGTTATGATTTGAACATAATTTCAGTATGCA
>JBBPBX010009436.1:5957-35238 GCA_038048925.1 Garcialebias charrua | reverse complement strand
AGCCAGAAATGAGATGCAAACAGAAACAAAGTGGCACAAACTTTAAAAACCAAACCATTTATATACACACACACACATCAGCATCTATTAGTTATTAAAATATGTTTTTTATATATAATCTGTGCTTACTAAATTTAATTTAAATTTAAAGGGATGGCAAGCTGTAAAACAAACATTTCACTGTCCCCAGAGGATATTTATTAGTGAACACATGGCTAATGAATTAAATATTAGTGTATTTTTAAAGTAAATTAAGTTAAGATTCAAATAACTTTTAATACTTAAAAAAATAAATGTTGTATAATTAACACAATTCAAGAACTGTAGTTATATCAGTGTGCTCTGAACGGTCTTATTTAGGGATGCCCAATGTGCCTTACTGCATATGCCACTTTTTGCCTCTATAACAACATCAACTACTACCTCATACATATACTGTGTACATTAACTCATACGCTGCTTTGCCACTTTGCAAATGTCAATGCTAGAAACCTTTAGTTTATTTTAGTTATACTTTTTATACTCTTTTTTTATACTAGTATGCAAAAACTCAGGACAGTATTATGTTCATTAAATGTTTAATGTTTTAGTTTTAGAGTTGGTGTAAATTTTCATACTCTTATACCACTATGCAAAAAACTCAGGACAGTGTTAGTTTTACTATTTTATGCTTATGTCTATTATTATATGTTTCAGTGTTTCAATGTTTAGATGTTTACTGTTGCACCGAGGGACTGAGAGAAACGCAATTTCGGTCCTGTGTATGTCCTGTACAGTACATATTGCAGATCTGACAATAAAGTTGACTTTGACTTTGACTTTGACTTGTTGGTACCGGGAGGTGAACTATTGATCTTCCAATCACAGATCCACCTTCTCTAACCTCTGCGCCACCACTCCCACGGTCACCATTCATAATGTGACTGATAATAAGATGAACAGCAAAATTATATTAAAAAAAAAAATTGTGTTATACCACTAATCCAAGGCTTTGACTTCCAATCAGTAGTGTGGGTTTACATTTAATATTTATTTTGAAAATAAACTGATTAAGTTAGTAGATTTAAACTGGCAACTTTTTGGTCTGGCTGGTCTCCATAAGTCTAGTCCATGACAAATATGGCTTCCTGCTCTGCCCCGACAAAAATAAATAAATAAATAAATAAATAAATAAATAAAGATTCTACAATAGCAACTCATTTTCAGGGCTGGAGTCTGTGCTTAGCTGGTTGAAACAATAAAAACTGGTGCTAAGCTCCAGTTTTTTTACGTGGATGTCCCTTTGGCAGTTTTTTAAATTTATTTTGTATTTATTTTATTGCTGAAGTGGTTTTGTTGATAGATTCAGAAAGGTTCCAAAGATTGCTGGTTTCTATTACCCAATAAATCAAAGAAAATTACAATTTTGGAGAAAATTTATTGTCACTAGAGACCAACATTGTCTGTCTTGTGTGCGACCTCTCTTAAAAATAAACCAACAAAGAAAAAAATTGTTATTTTCTTCTTCTTAAAAAAAAAATTGCTTCTTGTAACTTTTTTTAACATGACACTTCTATTAAGAATAGGCACCAAAAAGTATCTTAGTCAGATCAAAATCAGACTGAAAATGAGTCTGCAGACATCTAAAATACTATTTAGATGTGGTGCAGTTTATTTTAAAGTGGATGTGTTTTTGTAAGAGGGCCACACTGGTCACATCCTGCTATGGTAACTTAAGTCATACCATCTGGATTTTGCAATGAACATTGAGTTGTATATCCAACATAGCCGTAAGAAAAACATGTCTCTGTTTGATAGTCTTTCCTTCATTACAGTGAACAAATATAGTTTAATCACACCTGTGAGACATGAAGGAAGCTTGTCTGTCTTAAATCTGTTATTATTTAGGCTCTTTCACAAAACAGATTTGTGATATGGGTGCAAAGACCAGTACATTTTGAGCCTGTTTCAAACTGTTGGTAAATCATTAATTGAACCAGCCATGCACCGTGTAGATGTGAGCATATAGAAACAAAGAGAGCATTGTGAAACAAAAAGAGGTATGCAATGACGTGGAACATTATACAATACATGTGTGATGATGTCCCCCTTACATTTTTTAAAACATGACAAATTAACTAAGTTTAACAATCTTCGTTTAGGTTAACCGGATCATTCAAATAAAATTAAAGATGCTGTGCAACTCCTCATCCTTTTCTGTACTGAATCTGTTGATTGATTATTATTCTTATTATTATACCTTTATTTATACAAGTTAGTTCTCATTGAGCCTTGAAGACTCATTTATAAGAGAGACCTGTTACATACAATATACAGGCAGATGAGAAAAAGAGAACACAGGGGTAGAGGAAGCCCAAAAAAATATTCATATCTCACACCATATCTTGGATAGGACTCAGAGTACAAGAAAAAAAAAAACTCACAACATAAAACAGCAACATATTAATTATTAACCTTTATTTAACCAGGCATATCCCATTGAGATCACATATCTCGTTTGCAAGGGAGTCCTGGGTGTGAAGGCAGCCTAACATGCATGTTTTTGGCCGGTGGGAGGAAACTGGAGTACGAGAAGAATATGCAGAAAGACCTCGGGTCCAACCGGGGGTTGAACCCAGGACCTTCTTGCTGTGAGGCAACAGTGCTAACCACTAAGCCGTTGTGCTGCCAAATCATAATAACCACAATACATTTATGCATGGTCAACAAAGGCAGTGAGTTGTTCATAGACACTCCAGAAAGTTCCAAAGTTCTGATAAGGTGGTACAGTGTCTATCAGCATCATGGTTCTGATTAGGCCACAGATGTCCTCGGGAGGAGGAGGGGCAGGCCAAGTTTTTAGTTTACGTGTCCTTCAGGAGCAATTCCAGATAAGTTGGCCTTTCCAAGGCCAGCGGGGAGGCCAAATTCAGATAAACAGCGATTGTTTGGGCCGCCAGATTGATTTCTGTCTGCCTTCAAGTTCTGCTGGTACACTCAATGGTGAAACCAAACAGTCAGATTTGTGGACATTCTGTATGGTCCGTGCTCGTTAGCTTTCTTTATGATCGAATCCTTCATGATGGCAAGTTCCAGGAACCACGAGTGATGTTCAGGCTTATAAGTTCTATGGCCAGGTGGTTGTACAGACCTTATGTCATCACTAGTCACACTGTTGAGCCATAAAGCGAGTTTACCTTTTCCCACATTGACTGTTCTGGTGGCTAAAAGCGCAAAAGAGCTGGGTTGGCTTTGACCCTCCATGCAATCTCGGTCTCTTTAGAAATCTCTTTGAGATGTCAGGAAGGCATCTAAAGGCTGGTTTATACTTCTTGTTGCACGTCTTTTACCCCCGTTGAGTGAAAAAAAGTTGCGTAACTTCCGTCTGCACTCCCACTGCGATCCCCCGGTGACAGCTTGTCTTGTACATGGCCCTCTGTCAAAACTCCAAGACGCGGACGATGCGGCTCGGAGCGTGTGATTGGTTCAAAGTTTGTGGGCGTTTTTTGTTTGCGCCTTTCAGCGCGAGCTGAATTTCATTAAAATATAACTACAGAAATGCCAAACAAAAATATGTGTTAGCTGAATATATATATTAGTGTTTCTGAGTAAATTTTTTGTTAACAACTGATTACAAATCAGCTTATTTCAGAAGGTAAATAATAACACGAAGCGCGCACCCATCAGAGCATTTCCGCCTTTCAGCGCAAGGTGAATTTCATTCAGGGGAGGGCTGTGCAGTACTAAAACGGCTTTCCATAAGCCGGTTTTTGTTTTTGCTTTGACATGGATAGTTTTGAAGAGAAACTCGCCGAGGCGGTCCGGTGGGAGTGTGCATGATGTATGCAGTGGGAGGGAAGAGGGAGGGATCACTATAATGTATCCCCCAGTCTTTTCAAAGTATAAACACTCAAATGCGGTCGGAGACACACACGCAATTACGTCATCGCTGGGCACTCAACGCGGGGTAAAAGACGTGCGACAAGAAGTATAAACCAGGCTTAATTCTAAAAGTGTTTTGTGATAGTGACGGTTGCTTGTCACAGTTTATGCTAAGCAGGTGCTTTTATAATGTAACGCAACAAGAAAGGTTTAGTTAACAGTGTGTGTCATCATTTTCTCATGATTACTTTCATAATGTGATGTGGTATCACTATATAGGGTCAGTTTATAGGGCAGTGGAGACAGTCTCACATTGTGTGCCCCATCGGTGTATGAATGTGATCTAAAGCACTAATTAAATTCTATAGAATAATTTATTCATATTGGCTTTGTAAAGATGTAGTGGAGTGCTGAATGTGTGTGGACGGGTATATCAGGGTACACATTGTGTTTTGAGTAGCCTGGATAGCTGGAAATGCACCATATAAGTACAGTATAACTACCATTTATGTTATCTCCCCTCAAAGACAGACCAAATATAACAAAAACATTGATACATCAATTTTGAATCCCCTATTGCATCGAACAATACCTCTGAGACTTTATCTATCTGTATATTACAGATGCACTCACAGGACTGTGCACTGTATTTGGTTTGTAATGTCTGCCCTAATTATCTTGTCTTTTTGGTGCAAAGCCTCCATGTTATTGAAAGTTACTCCCAGCTGTTATTTGCATTTTTATGCATTCAATGTTTCATCGGCTCTCATCTGTTCACTTGTGTTGTTCCTCATGTCAAAATGTTGGGTTAACAGCAGCAAAATATACAGACACAATAATTACTGCTTATGCTTCAAGAGAGGATTTGCAGGACCACTTGCTCCAAATAAACCTTCCATCCCCAGAACTAATGGCACACTGAGCACTGGCTTACCACTCAGCACCTCTTTCCTGTTTGAGGTGAAACCCTCACTTATTTGCTTGTCTTTCGCAGGTGATCTTAGTACAGTCATCGTGAGGTGTTAAAGTCTGCAAATTACAGGACTCTACAGTATATACAAGTTTAACATTAAAGATCAGAACTAAGAAAAACCTCTGGTGTTCCTCTGAGTGCAGGTAGATACAGACTGTTTTGACTTTTTCTTGGTTTGTAACACACAGAGAACATTAAAGTTTATTGTTTTGTCAGCTGTGCACTTGACTTGTTCTTTACAGTAAAGTTTTCGAAAATCTTGTGTTTCACGGGTAATTTTCATACCCCAGTCTACTGGGGTATGATGTGGAGCATCAAATGTAGAACCACTAGACTGAGGAACAACTTCTACCCCGAGGCTGTTAGACTCATGAATAAATAAATAATAAGAATAATCACTGCAAAATATCACAACATGCTGATGCTGATCTGTTTTCTTGTTGCTGTGTTCATTTGTGACCATTTGCTCATATAGACTCATGTTCGTGCTGCTGTTTGTAATGATGTTTTTCTATTACATTAGTGCTTAGTGTATTTCTAGTTGATGTTTTTCTTAGTTAATCCTAGATGTTATTACTGTTTTTCTCTTACATTTTGTTGTTGGATGTAACTGGGACCCTGTGTACATAATCTCGTTTCATCACATTTACCACATTTGGTGCAAACGACAATAAAGATTCTCTCTCTCTCTGACTACTGTAATCCTAACTGAGCATGTTTGTTTTTACCTTTATTAAAGGAATTCACATGTTTGTATGACCGTCGTTACTCATTTCCTGTGTTAAATAGTCTTATATACACATTATAGAGTTAACATACAAAATGGGCTACCTGTTGTAAAAGTTGTCACATTTATTGGTCTTATTGGTTGGATTTTTTTTTCTACCTCTAAAGAAAAATTTAAGGATTTTGGGAAGTGGAGCAGGCAGCTGCTTGTTTGACACTTCTTAACTGTGTTGCGGCATGCCTGGTAAAATCAGAATTTATCCAAGGGTGCTGTAGTTAGTACCTGTAGATTCATATGAAGTTTATTGTTAAGACAGAAATGTGTAAAAGAACTGCATAAACAGAGCAGTTTGTGTTAATATTGTTAGATGGACTAGTTTATGCTTCTTGACTCTTTGGCAGAAACAATGCAGCATAAATTTTTGAGATACATATTTAAAAAGGAAATTTCATTATCTTTGTTACAATGAAAAGATAAATAAAAGCAAATGACAATCATGAGAATAAACCATGGCAAACAGGGTAAATCTGACCATTCCAGCAACCATCAAATATATTTAGCTTTTTTTTATTTCCAGCATATGCTTTATGGCAAACCTTTACTTGTGGTCTGTTTAAATGGACGTCTGGCTTTATTCTGGATGAAAGTGGGTTTCCATGACCACCAGGTACAGATTATTTCACCACGGATTTGGCTGTAGCTAGGGAAACTGGATACATGTACCTGGCACTTTGTTCCAGTCTTCAGCTTTTGGTAGTGTTCGCTGGTCTTCACTGACAGTCTGTTCAACACGTGTAACTAGAGACCCCCACCTCCACCCTCGCTTCACATTTTCAGTCTCTTGTCCTAAGAAATGTATACCATGAGCTTTTCATTCTTGATGATCTATGACTGATTCAGACAATATATAGACTGCATTATGTTTTTATCAGAGGTGGGATCCTTTTACATTATCTAACACATGCAAACATTGTTACCCCAAGCACCATCTACTTCCCAATACAGTAGTTATTTTCTGTCTTTTAAGTGAATAAATAGACCACCGAGCATTTCATGAGGCCCCTCTCGGGAATGCCATTATGTGTTTTGAACCTCACTTTGCTGTTTTATGTTTCCTATTGCTCTCTAGTTCTGCTTATCTTCTGATTTGACCCTCACGATGTGTGGACTGCTTTTAAAGGCATACTTGAAATCCACTCATTCACCCGTCATTCAAGGAGCTGCTATGTCTGTAAGCACTTCTCTTTTTTTACCCTCTCACAAATGTCACACCATGGGGGTGTGAGCTGAGGAGAATCCTATGGGACAGGATTACCATAGGGACTTCAAGTTTGTGCGACAAAAGAGGGATTTGTTGAGTCTTGCACTTCCAACCCTATACTTTATGAGTTCACTGGAAATTAGACTTAATGAGAAGTTTGGATATTTCATGGCATCACCTGTCTTCACTGCATGTGTCATAAAAAGATGTGTTTCCCAGGTACATTTGAGAATAAACCTTGGCGAGCAGAGCAAGATAAAAAAAAAAAGTTCTTTGATCCTGATGCATGCTCAATAATCCATGTAGAAAAAAAATCTAAAAAACTTAAGTCTGGTCCGTTGGACATAAAAAAAAATAGTAGAAACATTTTGTCTTTCGTCTGAAAGACTTCTTCTGTCTGATGTACTGTATTCAGCTCAGTCTTATAAATAGCACCTTCTCATAGTGGATCAACCAACTTGGAGCACAAGTTAGGAGTCATCAGGACTCTGTACCACAGAGCAGACAGCGTCCCCACTAACTCAGGAGCCAGACAGAAGGAGAAATCACACACAAAACAGGCTCTAGAGAAATGTGGATATCCTAACTGGGCCTTCCTGAAAGCAGAGAAGAAACCCAAACAGGACTCCAGCCAGCCATCAGGTGAAAAGAAGGAACCCAGACCCAGACCAGTGGTCATTCCGTATGTTGCGGGAGTTTCAGAGACATTGAGACGTTTATTTTCTAAACACAACGTCCCAGTGGCTTTTAAACCCCAAAATACATTAAGGCAAAGACTGGTTCATCCCAAAGATCCAAAGAGAGTAATATTGTGTATGCTTTAGGAGTATTTGTGACTTTCCTGCCATTTCTGTGAGCTTAATAGATAGATCGTTACTTATGACTTTGCGTTGCAGAACTTTCCTCCCATTTTGGCATAAAGCAGTGGCCGGAAGCACTGTTGGCTTCTGGGCCCTGTAGTTCTTTTGACTGGCATTACAGCAAAGGATTTTTGAAAGAAGACTACAAAATGTCAGCGCCTGTCTAAAGTTTTACTTTCAATAACTTTTATCCCATACTGTCCCAATCATGTGAGTAATATTAAAGTTGACAATTGTGTGTCATGTACACTCTTACATTGAAAAACTGTGAAAGAGCAAGTCCGCGAAAGTCAACCCGCGAAGTAGCGAGGGAATACTTTTTGTTTATTAGTTGTACTCCAGCCTTACAAAAGTGCCTCAGAAATATATGATATGATATCAAGGTTTCATTGCGTGGGTTTTCTCCGGGTACTCCATGTTCTTCTCACAGACCAAAAACATGCACGTTAGGCTGATTGGTAACTCTAAACTGTCCCTATTTGTGAATGAGAGAGTTAATGTTTGTTTGCCTAGTTTGTCTCTTTGTGTCCCTGTGATGGGCTGGTCCAAGGTGTCCCCCACCTCTCGCACAGTGACTGTTGGACATGGGCAGCAGTGACCCCCATGACCCAGAAAGGAAGAAGTGGGTAAACATAATGGATGGATTGACAGTACAGTGAGATGGAAGGGGCGGGAATCCTCAACTCATGTTTTGTTTTTATTTAGTTATTTATTCATTTTACATTAAAATACCAAAATAAATAATAAAAAACCATTTCACATATTATATGAAAAGAAAACATAAAATGAAAGTTGGCAGAAAGAAGAAGAAATCTTATTTTATCTGCCCCTTTTTTCAAAAACAAAACAATTCAAACAATCAATTCAAACAATAATTATGTATGAGTAACAGAGCAAAACGAGTACTCATCACAATCTACAAATTTCTAGTACATTAAACATTTAACTACAATTTTTAGTATTTTGTTATCAATTTAGTTTTGACCATGTTTTTAAACGAGCATGATTTTGCATTTTTAACATCATTTTCCAAACTGTTCCACAATTCAACTCCCTGTACTGTATTGAAATAGACCATCCCTTTAAACTACCGTAGTTTTGTACCGTGGTTTTGCAAACATCTGAGTTCCCTTAAGACTGTAACAGCTTAAGTCTTCTTCCGGCACTCGGCAAGGCAGGTCGCATATCTTTCTGCTCTTCCCTCCCTAAGTTTTTCCTACTCCCTGCTTGCTTTTCGTCTCGTCTGTGACCCTTCAGCGCTCACTCGAACCAATATGGAATTAATCAATTGGGCTGTTTCTTCAATGGATAAGATTTTTTCCACGAAGCGGACCGTGCCAGGAGAAGCTGTCTGTCCCTCCGACACACACGCGGCTGGATACGTGCTGGACTCGTGGGGTCAGTGGCAGCCCATGTGTCTGTCCGTTCTGAGTGTCGAAGACGTGGAGGATTTGTGGATTATTGGATTATTGGTAGCAACTGCTCTGTTTTTTGGCGTAACCGGAGTTGTTTGTTATCGGAAGCTGAGGGAGGCTTCGGCGGCTATCAGAGCGCTGTCGGGACTGCCTGATCAGCAAAATTCTCTGAACCGGGCCGTGGGCTCCTCATCCCAGCTGCTGTATGAGCTCAATCGCACGATTGGTGCAGTGGTGGACCACCGTGCACCTGCTGTCCGTTTTGGGACTTGTTTGCAGCCACCCCGGATCGATCAAGGGACAGGTGGAAGCTCATGAAGCGGGGCAGAGCAGAACCACACATTTGGATTTCTTTCGGCCATGAAACAGCACCCACAGACTTGGAGGCGGCAGTGGAAAAGAACACTGTAGTCTATTTGGATAACAAACAATAACATTATCTGGCTTCTGCACATGTCCTTGAAAAGCGGGCTGTGGGAATCCATTCTCCCAGAGTGAGGAGCTGAAGAGCCCCCCCCCCCCTCCTCCCCCTCCCCAGAGATTTCTGTGAAGCTTCAGATAACACCCAGCTGCACATCTGCTGAACTTTGTGCTTGTCTGAAATTAATCATGGACCCAATCTCCTTGCCTGCCGTATTTCCTTTGTTATTGTAACTAAATGTGCTCTGATATGGTTTTTACTGAATCACGCGGTGTCTTGAAGACAAAATGTGATTCATCTTTTTTTAATATCAATGCTGTGAATCCCAGTGTTTCTGCCTGTTTTTCCTGCTTTTGACCTTCATCTGGGGACAGATTGGGCCTGGCCGCGCTAAGAGTATATCATGTGTTGAATAAACATGTCGTGTGTTGATAAAACATATCGTGTGTTGATAAAACATGTTATGTGCTTTGTTTTGCTGCAGCTTTTGCACTCATTCTCTCTTCTGGATGCCTGCAACTACATAGTTACGTTGTAATCGGTGAAAATTGATGCAATGTTAATAAACCTTCTTGATTCTTGATTCTTGATTCTTGATTCTTTTTCTCTTAACAAAATGCATTTGAACGTTTGAAGGTAGTGTGTTATTATGAGCTCTATATATTACTAACAAAATATTATAGTCCACCAAATCATAATTTGAGTTGGTTAAATAATATATTTGATGGATGACAGTAAGGCTTTCTTGTAATGATTCTCACAGCTCTTTTCTGTAAAATAAAAATAGGCTTTGTTATTGTTTTGCACGCTTTTCCCCAAACTTCAACATGATAAATTAAATGTGGAACAAAGATTGTATTATACAGCAAATATAGAGCTTTATCATTCAACAAGTCCTTTACTGTATACAGTACTGCAGTAGATCTAGATATCTTAATTTTAACATAATTTATGTGTTGTTTCCACAACAGTTTGTCATCAATAATTACACCCAAAAACTTTACCTCAACTACTCTGCTTACCTCAATCAACACCATCAATTTTGAAAGAAAAATCCACAGTTTTATTTTTATTACTAAATAACATATAAATTGTTTTAATCTAGGTTTAATGATAACTTGTTTAATTCAAACAAGTTTGTAATTTAACAAACTCAATTTTTAACAACTCAACCATTTGTTCCAAATATCTACCAAAATAATAAAAAGTGGTATTATCAGCAAAAAGAACACAGTTTAGGAGTCCAGACACCTCCACTAAATCATTTACATGCAACATAAACAACTTTGTTCCAAGTATAGAGCCTTGTGGGACTCCACATGGGATCTTGCAGAGATTACTGTAGATTGTACATCTTCTATTTGTACAAACTGTTTTCTTCTTTCAAATAGCTACACACCCACTGTAACGCTGGTCCTCTAATACCATATTTGTTTAATTTATCAAGGAGAATGGTGTGATCTATTGTGTCAAAAGCTTTTTTTAATCAACAAATAGACTTACACAATGTTGCTTTTGATCGATAGCTGTGGTAATTTGTTCCGTCAATTCCATAAGAGCCATGGATGTAGAATGTTTTGACCTAAACCTATACTGACTGTTACTTAAAATATTATGTATCTCAAGAAATTTGTCTAATCTGGTCACAAATAATTTTTCTAGAATTTTAGAGAATTGTGGCAACAAATATATTGGTCTGTAATTGTTAAATACACATTTATTTCCATTTCTAAAAATAGGGACTACCTTAGCTATTTTCATATTATCAGGGTATATACCTGTTGAAAAAGACACATTGCATATGTAAACAGCTCAATAACATGATTCATTGTCTTTTACAACCATCATATTCATATCTACCCAGTCCTTAGATCTTTTATCTGTAAATGTTTTAACTACCATCATTATTTCTTTTTTATCAGTTTAATGTACAAACATACTGTTTTCATAACCTTTAATTAAGTAGCTCACATTTTTATCAACTTTTGGAATTGCATTTGCAAGGTTTGATCCCACATTCACGAAATAGTTATTAAATCCATTAACGATTTCATTTTATCATGTATTTCCTCATTATTTTTCACAAAATACTGTAAGAATTATGAGGAGGTCAATATTAATACTGACCTCTTTACCTTAATTAATCTACTTATTCAGATTGAATAGTAAATTCACGGATTCTGTTCTTTTTCAGTTTACCCAATATTTCTGTGATCTTTATGATGGATAAATACACAAAGCCATTAAGTGACAAAGACGTTAACTTAGTTTGATATGTCAAAGAGACACTATCATTTATTTAAAATAAATCAACTAAATTAACACCATTACACTTGATTGACATGATTTCACTTTCTTTCAAATTAATACGTCAGCACACTTGAATCATAACACAACAGACATAAATATTGGATGTTAACATATTTAGTCTGTGGGCTCTTCAGCTTAAAATAGTTTCCAGCTTAGATAGAGAGGGAAAGATTTAGGAGGAGAAATTTATGGAGGAAGAAAAGTTAAGAGTCAGGGAGTTATCTTGATGTGTTTTAACCAGAAACATGGCAGTTCTCCGGCCGATTAAAGCTACACGTTGGTACCCTTGGCAAAGCATTTGACGACTTGTTACCTCGTGAAGATGGTCAGTCTCCCTCGGTCCAGTTTGGTCAGTTCGTTTACCATTCTCAGCGTCTCCAGACGTGCGCCTTGACTCGAACCGAAAGTAACGGCAGCTCCTGGTGTTGTTTCCAAGATAAGACGTTCCTTAAAGGAATGTCAATAAAGGAAGCTTTTCACGGCTTGAAATAGATTTATAACAGGCATGTTATAAATCTTTTAACTGAATGACGAGTCCTTAGCGTGTGACTGGTGGTCATTCAGCTCTTTGGGGAACCTCATCAAATGACAAGCTCGTTTTATTCCTGTTTTTTCAGAACACTGTTCATTACTCGCCATGTTGATTTCATATCACCATTGGTTTTGTGTAAAAGTTCACTATAATATTCCCTCTTTTGTTTTTTTATAATTCCTACTAATTTGTTTTTATACTTTATATATTTGTTTTCTGCCTCATGAGTTCTATATTTCAAGAAACAAGAATACAGACAGTTCCCTTTCAGTCATGTCTCTCGGTGCAACATATGCTATGGGAATTGCACCCCGTGCGATTACCTGAAGCAATACATTCACGCATTTACGGCAAGGGTGTCAGCGTTGCGCCAGATGCCCCGCCCCCTGGGTATTTAAGCCTATCCATCTTTGTCTTATTGCCATTCGCCTCGCTTAAACCTGAACTACCTCTTTTCGCGGGACTTTTCTGTTGCTTCATCGCTCAACTAGAGGTGAGCTTGCTCCCTACACAGAGTGTACGGAGAATTATTCCTGCGTACTGCTGGGGCTAGCCCGGCACATTTGATCTTGACCCCAAAGTTTTTTCTTCTCCTCTCTCTGCAGACTGCTTCGCTCAATGGCGTTAACTGCATCACACCGCTACCCATGCTAATTCGTAGCGGGCTAGCCAGCGAAAGCGACGCGACGGAGGAGACATCTCAAAATAAAAGGAAAAGGATTCTGGAAGGACTCGCTCGCCTTATCTCGAACATGCCTCCGGAGAAAGGAAAGCAAAAGACAAGACTTCCAAGGGAAACCAGCAGGACGACGAGCCCAACCTTGTGCGCCTGTCCTAGCGGATACGGTTTCTCCCTCACAGCGACGGACACCCACGAGGCCTGTCCTGTCTGCTTGGGGATGTTACACGCAAAAATGGCACTGGATACGCCCGACTATTGCCCACACTGCAGCCAGATGCTGGAGGCGGTGAGGAGACACCTGGCGGACTTTGTCGCCAAGGCCATGGGCGCCGCTGTAGCGCCAGCGGACCCAGACACCACAGAGCCCCTCACTCCCACGCCGGAGCTCAAGAACATGGCTCTGGATGACAGCACACGAGTCGCATGGGGCAAAAGCCCTGACGTGCTGGCTCCCATGGTGGACTTAACAGTCAAATTTGACACTCGAGGCATGATGAACGAGGATGAGATCTCGATTTCAGCCTCTGGCGAATTTTCCGCGGAGGACACACACGTCGAATACGAGGAACAGGGAGAAGATCTCTCCCACACCCCGGTACCCGTGCTCCCGGAAACTGACTTTTCCATCCCTGCTCTGATCGACCTGTGTCACAGAGCAACGGACGCGCTGCTGATCCCATGGCCAGAACCTCCACCTCGTCAACAGGTCACGAGGCTGGCAGGGAACTATTTTTACTCAAAGCAGCAGGCCCCCACGAGGCAAAGGATGCCCATGTTCCCGGACTTCCTCACAGAGCTGACTCGCACTTGGGCCCAGCCCCGAGCTCCCATGTTGTTACCACTCTCGCAGTTTCTCGACACGGACGGGATGGATGAGGTGGAAATAGCCAACGTGCCTCAAATTGAGGACACGTTGGCGTCTCACCTGGCTCCCAAGTCATCCGGGACAAAAGCAACTCTCCCTAGCAAAGCCTGTTGAGCCTCGGCTTCTCTGCTCGAGAAATGCTACAGAGCTCAGGGACTTGCGGCACGCGCGATGAACGTGTCCGCGTTGATGCAGGCTTACCTGGCTGAAAAACTGCAACAGCTCCAGGTAACAACGGACAAACAAGCTACCACTGACTTGCTGGATGAAGCCCGTAGGGCAACAGACTTTGTGCTCCGCATGATGGGAACAGCTGTTGTTGCTCAAGGCAGAGGCATGGCCTAAGTGGTCATCGCGATACGCCATCTGTGGATGACTTTAACTGACCTCCCTGAGGGACAAAAGGTGCCTTTTCTCCACCACTCGATAGAACCGGCGGGATTGTTTGGGAAAGCTCTGGATCGAATTCAGACCAAGCTGGACCAGAGGCGCAAACAGGCTGAAGCTCTCCGGGTGGGCATTCCCAGGAGAACCATCGCACCCCCCTAGGGAGTCTGCTGGGGGCAGACCTGCGCAGCCTCGACACCGCTCAGCAACACGTGCCTCACTGCAAAAGCGACCGGCGTACGAGGACGAGCACCGGCAGAATCAACCGCGGTCCACCTCGAACCGAACATGCTTGGAGCAAAAACAGGTTTGTCCCTCGCCAGGCGGTCAGACACAGGGCCTCCTCGGCGAACCGGGACACCAGACAAAAGCGTGCCTGATGAACCAGGTCCACGTCTTGATTTTACACGATCACCCGCCCACGCGGTAGGGGAATGATCTTTTCATGTCCAGACTTTATTTGTAGCACGGTACAAAAAGCTGGTAACTCTGTTGCATGCACAAATCATGTTTTTCCTGCTGTGAGTGACATAAAGTCAAATATGTCATTACACGTAAGCACGAATAAAGCTAAAAAAACAGCCCCTCTCTGTTTTATTGAGAAAAAAACAACAACACAATAACTTCAGCAGAACGGGTCCCTCTAGCCTGCCAGCCGACATAAAGGGAGGGGGCCATCTCCCTCCCCCCTCCCTCACGGCTCACGGGTGTTAGCCTAATCAATAAGCCCCAGCAGGGTGCCTCTGTTCTGTCTGTAGCGGACAAGTACAGGGGCGCCTGCAAGCATGCCCCACATTCCTCACAGAGACAGGTGAGGGGGGTCACATGCTCCAGACCCTGTTCCGTTGTGAACCACGGGGCGGACAATACACAAATCAAGCAAACACATGACACGTCCGCACCCCAGGGATGTGCGCCGACAGAATCTAACGATCCACCTTCCTGGACACCCATTCAACGGCTCCCAGTAAGGGTCGGGGGGCCATGGCAGAAGCCCGCAGGCTACCACCAGCTTCACACGTTCACAAAGGCGATTGTGATCAAACTGCTGTGTGCGTAAACAAACCAGGGCTGAATCAGATTCCTCTTCCTTTTAATCGAAGAGAACTGAGCTCTCTGTCACCAACCAATTTAAAGTCTGCCAAGCACAAAGGACCATCTCCACATTCTCACGTTGCAGCTGTCCCTTTATCATTGATGGGCGACACGCAATGTTCAAGCAGTGATCCTGCAGCACGTGACCGTACTCACGGTGCTGGCTCAGCTCTGCTCTTAAACGATATCCCCCTACCGGGTGAAACACAGACCCCTGGGCGGTTTGTCTGGCTCCAATGCTCTGTTAAGGCCGGAGACCAGTAAACCAAACCCAACCAGGAAATGGATTGGGGTCAGGAGATCTGCTCGCTTACAAAACTCGCAGCTCCTCAGACCCATGACCCCCAACAACAAGAAAAAAACAGATGTTCTGTTCCACTTTTGTCTAATAATGACAACAGATTGCCTCTGCCCTCAAACACTCTCGATCAGAGTAGTATGGCAGCACATCTGCAAAAAGGCCCTCTCCCTAACATGGTTGATCCTCAGGGGATCACAGAATCCAGGGCCCTTGGAGGGGAACTGGTTCCACCAACTGCTCCTCTTCAGAGACACACCACGTCACCAGAAGGAGCAGCCTCGCCACATAGGCTGGGAGCTGTGGAAAATTTCAGCCTGGTGGCAGAAAGGAACAAGCTGGTGACATCAGGCCTGCCAGAAAATGTGGTAAAAAACATTCAAAATGCCCGAGCTGTGTCAACACAGTCTGTTTACGCACAGAAATGGCGTATCTTTGAAACCTGGTGCACAGAAAGAAATATTATTTCTTATTCATGTGACCTGGCTCAGCTCCTGACTTTTCTTCAGGACTTACTGGAAAAAGGTTGTTCTTTCTCAACAATTAAGGTGTTCCTATCAGCAATTTCAGCCTGTCACGAAGGCTGGGGAAACAGGACGCCTGGCGTACATCCAATCATAATAAGATTTATGAAGAGCGTGCTAAGAATGAGACCCCCCAGCAGGATCCTGACCCCTGGTTGGGATCTTAGTCTGGTCTTGGGGGCTCTCTGTGATTCCCCATTCGAGCCACTGAGCGAGATTAAGATAGATTTATTATCTTATAAAACCACTCTACTCCTGGCCCTTTGCTCGGCGAAACGCGTAGGTGACCTCCATGCCTTGTCTGTACATCCAATGTGTACCAGATTCGTCCCTGACGGTCAAAGGTCACCTTAAGGCCTAATCCCGCATATATCCCCAAGGTCTTGACTTTAAACCCTAGAAGTCTGGACTTTGATCTCTCCTCTTTTCCACCTGCTCCTGTCCTCACTCAGGAACAGGAAAGGCTGAAGGCTCTCTGCCCCGTGAGAGCTTTAAGCACTTACATGCAGAGAACAGCCGAATGGAGAAAAACAAATCAACTGTTTGTGTGCTTTGCAGCACCTGCTACCGGAAAGGCCCTATCAAAGCAGCGCCTCTCACACTGGGTGACTGAGGCCATAAAAAGGGCGTACAGTAGCAAAGGTCAACAGGTGCCCTCTGGAGTGCACGCTCACTCTACTCGGGGCTTGGCCACTTCGTGGTCACTGTTCAAGGGTGTACCAGTTGCAGACATTTGTGCTACGGCGAACTGGAGCTCAATAAACACTTTTGCAAAGCATTACAGTTTGGATGTTACTGCGTGTGATGTCACTCAGGCTGTCCTTTCTAACACACAGTAGAAAGTAGCCTTGAGATGCCTGCTGATCAAGGGCAGACGTTCACACTAGCATGCATTTTACTGAGCATTTCAAGGGCGTGAATGAATTACGTTCCCATAGCATATGTTGCACCGAGAGACATGACTGAAAGGGAACTGAAAGTTATGCACCATAACTCATGTTCCCTGAAGGAAGGGAACGAGGTGCAACATATCTGGCCCTTTTCAATGCTGAAAGCTCGGTGAAGTGCATTTTGGAGAATGATGGATGGGCGTCAGCGGCTTAAGTACCCAGAGGGCGGGGCCTCTGGCGCAACGCTGACGCCCCTGCCATAAAGGCGTGAATGTTAGCTAGCTCCCTTTATGTGAATGGTGCCTTACACTTTTATTATTTAATTTTATGCTTATGTTTATTAAATGTTTTAGTGTTTTAGTGTTTAAATGTTTACTGTTGCACCGAGGGACAGAGAGAAATGCAATTTCAATCCTGTGTATGTCCTGTACATATTGCAGTTTTGACAATAAAGTTGACTTTGACTTTGACTTTGATAGGGAGGAGGGAGACAATTCAACTCATTCCTTCATCTTTAAAAACTGTGTTAGGATAGGCTAAGTGCTTGGTGACTGTACAGTACTGTACATTTATCTATTTATTAAAAATATATATATTTATTTTAAATTTTTAATGTATAAATAGATAAATGTACAGTACTGTACAGTCACCAAGCACTTAGCCTATCCTAACACAGTTTTTAAAGATGAAGGAATGAGTTGAATTGTCTCCCTCCTCCCTATCAGGCACCATTCACATAAAGGGAGCTAGCTCCCTTTATGTGAAAGGGAGACAATTCAACTCATTCCTTCATCTTTAAAAACTGTGTTAGGATAGGCTAAGTGCTTGGTGACCGTACAGTACTGTACATGTATTCATTTATTAAATAAATAAATAAATATTTACAGTACGTTTGTAAGTCCGGGTTGCCGTAGGTCGGGGGTGCCGTAAGTCGAGGGTTCCCTGTAATATCTATTAGTTTTAGTATAAAAATAGTGAAAGTTACTGGCACTTCTTTTAGTGGTACCCCCTGGATGGACAATGCCCTCAGCATTTGCCCACAATGCCTATGCCACGGGCTAGCGCTAGTGACCGGCCAAAGGTGTACCCTGCATTTAGCCTAATGACTCTGGAAATAGGCACCAGATCCTCCCAATCCTTCAGGATAAAGAAGGTAAAGAGGACGGATGGATGGATGGTCGGTCCGTCCCAAATGGTGCCAAAGTAATTCAGTATTTGTAAAATGTACTTTTGTAATAGTCATGTTCAGGGTGTACTTCCCTCATTGCTCATTAACTGCTGAGATAAAAAGCACTGGTTATAAAATGTTATCTTTTAAAAATGGTCACAAAATGGGACCAAAGGTCATAGTCAGAGCATAACACTTTAAAAGACAATTTCCTTGAATTACTAACTGCCAACTTCTACCATTGGCAACACACACACACACACACACACACACATATCTACGCATGCACGCATGCACACACACTCACACACACAAACAAACCTCACATCCAATTAAAATCTATTAATCTAAAAGTCAGGCTGGATGACTTCAAAACACCGCTGGTGTTCACCTGCACGTAAATATTAAAAAAAATTGGTTTTAGTCTGTGTCACTGTCAGACACCTGAATAAGCTAAGGCTTTATTGACACAGAATGTTGCAAAAAGGTGAACAGTCTGTGCACACACACAGCTGGGGGTCATAAGGTGCAAGTATCTGCCACCTATCAATCTTTACCAGACAAGGCCAAGGGTAGCTGTACAATGTTGAGTATGTGTGTGTGGGTGGGTGTTTGTTTGTGTGTGTGTGTGTGTGTGTGGAGGGGGGGTGGGGTGTCCACAGCTATTTACACCCATCATAGATTGTAGCCTAATGTTTTGCTTTTACTTATCACAAAATATATTTTATATTCTGTAAGTATAGAGGGAGAACATGGCAGAGCGGTGGTGAGAGCTGTCCTCTCACAGCGAGGATGGCCTCCCACCTGCGAGGAGTGGAGTTTACATGTTCTCCTTTATGCAAGGGTTTTCCCCAGGTACCTGTACTCTGGTTTTCTCCGACAGTCAGACCAGAAACGTGCATGTTAGGTCAACTGGTGACTAAATTTTCTCCAGGTGCGAGCCATATAGTGAATGGCTGCATGTGAATTATATTGAACTCTGTTCATTTTCTTAGTGATAGTAGAGGATATTTATCAGGAACTCTGTAATGTTATGGAAGTCACCCATTCAGATTTCCTCATGCAATACCACCTCCTCCCTGGGCACTCTGTCATATGCTTTTTCTACAAAGTAAATCCACAAAGACACAATGAAGTTCTTTCTGACCCTCTCTGTACTTCTCCATCTATGTCCTCAAAGCAAATATGGCATCTGTGGTGCTCTTTCTTGGCATTCACCCTCTAATTTTTCCCATTTCCTGGTCCTCAGCTTCTATGACTTCTATTCTTCGTTCTTTTTCATTTCATTCATTAGCTCCTCAAAGTACGCCTTCCAGCTTCCCTTCACATTCTCCTCACTTTGTCACATTCTCCTCACTTGTTAGAACATTACCATTCTATATTTAACAAGCCTAACCTGCTGCACATACTTTCCAGTCTGATCCCTTTGTCTGGCCAATCAGTGCAATGTCTTCTCGCCCTCTTTAGTCTTCAGCCTCCCATACAACTCATGCCTTATGCTTTGCCTTTGCTACCGCCCTCTTTGCTCTACATTACAGTTCCTTATACAGTACTGTATTCCTCTCTCCTCTTCTGTCCTCTCCCTGTCATATTTCTGGAAATGCTTTATTAACACCCAGAGCCTTTAACAGCTTCTCTTTGAATTCCTCACAACATTATTTTTGTATAAGCTTCCACATTTGGTCTTCTTCTCTGATTTTACTTTTTTTCTCTTCTTCACAACAACAAGTCATTCTACACACAACCATCTGTCAATGCTGTCTGGCCTTGCTCTCCCCTGCCACAACCTTACAGTCTCCAATCTCCCTCAGGTTTCCTCTTCTACACAGAATGTAGTCACCTGCATTCTCCTTTCTCCACTCATAGGTAATTCTATATTCTGCCCTCTTTTGGAAATAAGTGTTGACTTATTGACTCACAGATTTCTGTGAGTCTTTAAACCAAAGTTACCGGTAAGCCTTTTCAAAAATTGTTCTAACCTGGAAAAAGTCATTCATGCTTTTATCAGCTCAAGGCTTGACTACTGCAATGTTCTGTGTGTAGGAATCTCCCAATCCTCCATTAGACGTCTTCAGCTGGTCCAAAAGGCTGCAGCCTGTGTTTTAACTAACACTCTTAGATGTGAGCACATCACACCCATTTTATTTTCTCTCCATTAGATTCCAATCTGTTTTAGAATTTATTTTATTCCCATTTAAAGTGAATTAAGGTCTACATGATCTGTTGTAATGGGTTGAGCCCACATGCAGGCAGGCACAGGAGACTCCAAGGTAAAACATTAAGAGTCTATTTAAAACAAAACAAACAAAAATAACACAGCAAAAGCTGACGGGGCAACAAAGACTTACATTTAATGAATGGATGAAAAGATGGAGGAACAGACATGACAGGCTTGGAAGCACAATCCATAGACAATGGAGAAACACAGACATTGACTTTAGCTAATCAGACAGGAATGACAAACACCTGGGAAGATTAGTATTAGCACTTTGAGATTTTCATTAATGAAAAGTGCATTATAAATTGAATTCATTATTATTATTATTATTATTATTATTATTATTATTATTATTATTAGAGACAGGTGAGACAGGAGCTGAACAACAAGGAGGAAAAACACTGGGGAGTGCAGGAAACACAAGGATTAAAAAAATAACAGGAAAAAAAAAACACAGATTCCCACAGTATCCCCCACTCAAGGGATGGCACTTGCCATTCCAAAAGAAAACTGCATGTAACACGGGTGTGAGGAGGGAGGAAACAACAGGATGGAGGGCACAAAGGGAAACACAAGGACCAAAGAACCTAAAACTGACAAGGTCAAAACTTGGGAACCCCCCAAAAAAAGTACAAAAAAGAGTAAACACCAACCCAAGAATTCAGGTGGATGGATTGGCCAGGGGACCATCCAGAGTGGGGCAAGAGTTCTGGCAGATCTCCCAGAGACTGGCCTAAACAGGGCAAGAGTTATGGCAGGCAGCCATAAGACAATTCATCACTGGGCAGGAGTTCTAGTGGGTGGCCAAGAGACCATCCAGAATGGGCAAGAGTGACATTCACCTGGACCCTCTCCAAATCAGACAAACAAAAGGTGAAGAGGCCAGAGGGGAGGCTGTAACAGCAGGTGGAGGGACCACTGGGGAGGCTGTGAAAGCAGGCAAAGAGGTCCCTGGGGAGGCTGTGGTGGCAGGCGTCAAGCTAGTGAAGGAGGGAGCTGCAGCAGACAATGAGACCAGAGGAGCTGTAGTAAGAAATGAGACTAGGGAAGCTGGAGCTGGAACCAGACGAGCTGCAGCTGATGACAGGCCAGAGGTGGAGGCTGCAGCAGATGACTAGGAAGCAGAGATGGAATCTGCAGCAGACAACAAGGAACCAGAGATGGGGGCTGCAGCTGACAAGTCAGATGAGGGGACTGCAAATAGTGAGTCAGATGTGGGGGCTGCAGCTAATGGTACCATAGGAACTGCCGCTGACGAGACCAGAGGAATTGTAGCACGAGACCAGTGAGTCTGCAGCAGGCAATGAGACCGGCAAGTCTACAGTAGGCGATTAGACAGGTGAGACTGCAGCAGGCGATTACACCAGAGGAATTGCAGCAGGTGATGAGCCCAGGGGGACTGCAGCAGGAGATGTAGAGCAGAGGTTGTCATCTCCGACACTCACAGATATGTATGGTGAATATGGAATGTTGTCCTCGACCTCCACTGACAGGCATGGAGGAAAAAGGTCATCGTCCCTGACATCCACGGAGACACAAGGAGGTGAGGAGTCATGGCCGACACCCATGGAGACACAGGAAGGTGGAGTGTCGTGGCTGACCCCCACAGAGACACCAGAAGGTGTAGTGTCACTGTCACCAGTAGAGATCTCAACTGTCCCCTTGGCTGTGGAGATCTTGGTCGCTAACTTGGCTGCGCCTGGGAAGACTCAGGAGGAGAGAGGGCTTGGGATTTGGTGGCTCTGGTTTGGGTCTGCTGTTGGCTCCTCTTGTGGCAGAGACAAGGATGGAGGTGGAGAGGATGTGTGGTTTGATTTTCTCCCACAGACGACTTGGGTGGGAGGCAAGGAGGTTGGGGATTGGAGCGGCAGATGGCAGGAGAAGGGAGCACAGCTTACATCTCTCCTTCCTCACCTCAAAAATCTTCAAAAAGCTCCCACATCCTCAGTACTTTGCTCAGACCTGGCAGCGTGTAAACTCACCCACAAAGTCCTCTATGGCCACCATCCTCTCCCACAGATTGCTGGAGGTGGCCACTGGGTTCACATAATGGCATGTTACCTTGTGGAGCCACTAACACCAAATTTACACTACATGCGTTCCGGCTCCGTCCCGCTCCGGTCTGACCTCCGCAGCAAATACGCACCCATTATAATCAATGGNGGGACCATCCAGAGTGGGGCAAGAGTTCTGGCAGATCTCCCAGAGACTGGCCTAAACAGGGCAAGAGTTATGGCAGGCAGCCATAAGACAATTCATCACTGGGCAGGAGTTCTAGTGGGTGGCCAAGAGACCATCCAGAATGGGCAAGAGTGACATTCACCTGGACCCTCTCCAAATCAGACAAACAAAAGGTGAAGAGGCCAGAGGGGAGGCTGTAACAGCAGGTGGAGGGACCACTGGGGAGGCTGTGAAAGCAGGCAAAGAGGTCCCTGGGGAGGCTGTGGTGGCAGGCGTCAAGCTAGTGAAGGAGGGAGCTGCAGCAGACAATGAGACCAGAGGAGCTGTAGTAAGAAATGAGACTAGGGAAGCTGGAGCTGGAACCAGACGAGCTGCAGCTGATGACAGGCCAGAGGTGGAGGCTGCAGCAGATGACTAGGAAGCAGAGATGGAATCTGCAGCAGACAACAAGGAACCAGAGATGGGGGCTGCAGCTGACAAGTCAGATGAGGGGACTGCAAATAGTGAGTCAGATGTGGGGGCTGCAGCTAATGGTACCATAGGAACTGCCGCTGACGAGACCAGAGGAATTGTAGCACGAGACCAGTGAGTCTGCAGCAGGCAATGAGACCGGCAAGTCTACAGTAGGCGATTAGACAGGTGAGACTGCAGCAGGCGATTACACCAGAGGAATTGCAGCAGGTGATGAGCCCAGGGGGACTGCAGCAGGAGATGTAGAGCAGAGGTTGTCATCTCCGACACTCACAGATATGTATGGTGAATATGGAATGTTGTCCTCGACCTCCACTGACAGGCATGGAGGAAAAAGGTCATCGTCCCTGACATCCACGGAGACACAAGGAGGTGAGGAGTCATGGCCGACACCCATGGAGACACAGGAAGGTGGAGTGTCGTGGCTGACCCCCACAGAGACACCAGAAGGTGTAGTGTCACTGTCACCAGTAGAGATCTCAACTGTCCCCTTGGCTGTGGAGATCTTGGTCGCTAACTTGGCTGCGCCTGGGAAGACTCAGGAGGAGAGAGGGCTTGGGATTTGGTGGCTCTGGTTTGGGTCTGCTGTTGGCTCCTCTTGTGGCAGAGACAAGGATGGAGGTGGAGAGGATGTGTGGTTTGATTTTCTCCCACAGACGACTTGGGTGGGAGGCAAGGAGGTTGGGGATTGGAGCGGCAGATGGCAGGAGAAGGGAGCACAGCTTACATCTCTCCTTCCTCACCTCAAAAATCTTCAAAAAGCTCCCACATCCTCAGTACTTTGCTCAGACCTGGCAGCGTGTAAACTCACCCACAAAGTCCTCTATGGCCACCATCCTCTCCCACAGATTGCTGGAGGTGGCCACTGGGTTCACATAATGGCATGTTACCTTGTGGAGCCACTAACACCAAATTTACACTACATGCGTTCCGGCTCCGTCCCGCTCCGGTCCGACCTCCGCAGCAAATACGCACCCATTATAATCAATGACAGAATTTACACTGGCTCCGCACTGCGGCGGCCGGCGAGCTGCGGAGAGCGGACGGCAGTCCGTCAAAATTAGAAATATTTCTATTTCTGCCGGACGCCGGAGCTGTGCCGGAGTCAACTTTTGAAGATTACGTCGCACCAACAGGAAAAGGAACGAGCACAACTTCCGTATTTACAAAATAAAATCACCACGGGCGGACTTAATCCTAGCTCTATACGGATTTATTTGTACAAAAATGCTGTCAAACTATCATTTATGACTACGCCTACAAACGCAATACAAGAAATAAATAAATAAATAAAGTATTTTATTCTGAAATGTAATACATCACTTCCTGTTGCTCAAACCATGTCCTGTCGCTCATTTACGAGAGAAGATCAAGGCAGCAGTCTCTACTGTTGTTCTCCTTCTTCCACCAAATGAATTGTTTTGTTCTGACTTACTTATTTATCACTTGATTTATCGCGCGATCTCGCAATTCCCGCGCATGCGTCTCGGAGCGGCGCATCCAGGCGGACCTGAGCGGAGCGGAGGTAGTGGAAACTGGACTCGCTCAGCTGCGACCTGCAGAGCGGGGCGGAGCCGGACCGCATGTAGTGTAAATTTGGCGTAAAGGTCCTCAGGGGTGAGCTCTACGAGGAACAGACAGCCTGCTGGGTTCTTGAACGGGTTCGTGGATTCAGATATGATCTATTGCAATGTGTTGAACCCACATGCAGGTAAACATGGGAGATTCCAGGGTGAAAAAATAAAGAATATATATACTGTATATACAGGGGGTCCCTGACTTACGAGCGAGTTCCGTTCCTCTGATTATCTCGTAAGACGAAATCTCGTACGTCGGAACACGAAACACGTGTTCTCGTAAGTCCGGATTTTTGGTCGTAAGTCGGAAAATTTATGCTAGCGCTACCACGAACACTCGTTTTTCATCACAAACTTTCATACTAGTTCATAAACATAATAATAATAATAATAATAATAATAATAATAATGAATTCAATTTATAACGCACTTTTCATTAATGAAAATCTCAAAGTGCTACAAGGTGCAACAGAATTAAATGTCAATAAAACAAATAATAAAACAATTAAAATCAATAACAGTATCAGCTAAGATCAAAAGTAGAATCATGAGGAGGTAGAGTATGCTCGGTTGAAAAGAAAGGTCTTCAAGCCGCTCTTAAAGTCAACCACAGACTGTGGGGCTCTCAGACAGTCAGGAAGAGAGTTCCACAGGCGGGGGGCAGCCACACTGAAAGCCCGGTCTCCCATGGTCCTTAATTTGGTTCTCGGAATGTGAAGGAGATTACTGTTCTGTGACCGCAGCGAACGGGTGGATGAGTATGGAATAAGAATATCCTTCAGATAATCTGGTGAAGTTCCGTGTAAGCATTGATGTGTAATGAGAGCAGTTTTGTACTGAATTCTGTAGGCGACAGGAAGCCAATGAAGGTTATGGAGAATGGGCGTAATATGTTCAAATTTACGAACTCTCAACAAGATCCTTGCTGCACTGTTTTGAATATATTGAAGTTTCTGAAGGTTTTTGCCAGGGATTCCAATAAACAGGGAGTTGCAGTAGTCGAGCCTGGAGGAGACAAAAGCATGGACGAGCTTCTCAGCATCGGAAAAAGTTAGGGATGGGCGAAGTCTGGAGATGTTTCGAAGATGGAAGAAGCAAGTTTTAAACAGATGCTTAATGTGATTTTCAAATGTAAGATTGGAGTCCATTTTTATTCCAAGATTAGTAACAGAGGTGGAGAGGGGGATGTCTTGTCCAGAAACATGCTCAGAAACTTGTTTCCAAATGGTTAGCTAACAACTTTCATCTAAAAAAACTTACATTTAACAAAGGATGAAAAGATGGAGGAACAGACTTGACAGGCTTGGAAGCACAATCCATGGACAAAGGAGAAACACAGAGACACTGTGTCAGACAGGAATGAAAACACCTGAGGTGATCAGAATTAGAGACAGGTGAGACAGGAACTGAACAACAAGGAGGAAAAACACTGGGGAGTACAGGAGACACAAGGAATTAAGAAATGACAGGACAAAAACACAGATTCCCACAGACCTACCTTATTTCCCTGATATAGAAGCTTTCTGTGAGTATGAGAGAACTTTAAGATTTTAAGTTGTTAGCAGTCATTAAAGACGTCTTTACTGTTTGTCCCAAAGTCCAAATACAAATGTGGGGTTACCAGGCTTTTTGCGTTGCTGCACCCAGACTGTGGAACCAACTACTTCAGGAATCTGAAAAAGCTAAGTCTGGTCCTCTGGACATTCAAAAAAAACAAAACAAAAAACTTGGTTCTACTGGAGGCTTCTTCCAGTTTATTTTTTGAATGTCCAGAGGACCAGACTTAGCTTTTTTTTAGATTTTTCTACCTGGATTATTGAGCATGCATCAGGGTACTTCAGGAATGTTTTTAAATCTAATCTTAAAATATTTTTATTCAGGCAAGCTTTTAATACTAGTGGCTCTCTATCATTTTTGTATTATTAATTTTTTTTTTAACTTTTGTATTGTGAAGCACTTTGCACGCCTATTGGCTGCTGTAAAGGGCTCTATAAATAAATGTGGATTGATTGATTGATTGATTGATTGATTGATTGATTGATTGATTGATTGATTGATTGATTGATTGATTGATTGATTGATTGATTGATTGATTGAGAATGATGCAATTATTTCTTATCTATAAAATAGAAACAGTGATTCGGTCAGAGTGAATGTTCATGTTGCTTACCATCATCCTCTTTGTTGTGGGAGTTCCGAGGACTATGGTGCATCTTTTTACTATGGCTTGTAGGGCTCAGGTCTGACACTGCTCCCAGATCTGCTTCTAGCCATGTGGGCTCACTCATCTCTGCCTGCTGACCGCTCAGTCAGCTGTCATCCTGACTGCAAACAAAGAGAACACGACAACTTGATGACATGAAAGGATGAACTGTGTGAATGTGTTATTAATGAGACTTTGTGGACCACTATAAACAAATGAAATCAGTAATTCCTTATCAACAATTCTGACTTTATTATTCTCTATTTGACATGTGTTTTTACTGTTTTCAGTATGCACATCCATTATGGCTGCTTGACCAGTTAAAGGGATACTTCATTCAACTTTTAAAATATGTTTTGTCTAACAGAGACAAGCAGACAGACATTTTATTCAAGTTAGTACCTTAACAGCAATGACATCAGTCAGAGAGAAAAGTTTTTCACACAGGTAAGCTAATGGATAGCCAAACAAAAGCACTGCTTAAAAAATAAAAAAATGAATAAAGAATAACCATATCATTATATACAGTATACTGTACTTTGTATATACATACAGTATATACATATATACAAATACAGTATACAGTATATATATATATATATTTTTTCTTCTTCTTTCAACTTCTCCCAGAGCTTCTCAGAGCTTCTCACGCCCCCGCCTGTCCCAGCCCCAGCGGCCGTGCACGTTCTCGTTCAAAGGATTGCAAAGCGATGCAGGACTGTTTTGTATGTGACACAAATGTATTAAATTCCCCTTCTTCATCCCTGATCTGGACTTTTCTTTTGTTTTTTTGCCAAAAGTCGTGATCGCTTCATCCTCCGCTGACTCCATGACTGAAATTATGAGGAAATGAATGAATTTGTCACGAGCAAATTAAACTTGGGTTCAACGTGGCTGCGCGAGGCTCTGCAGATTTCCTGGTATTCTGGTGTGCTGGACCAGCGCTCCATGTTTTTATTTTATTTTTTAGAACGTTTTATTAACAAATAAACACAGAAACTCGCAGCGGCTGCGACAGGACATGCAGTGGAGGCGGAGCAAAGGAAGCTGAGCTGAATTTCAGCAAGAGCAAGGGGGAGCAGAGCCATATATGGCTCTGAGGGGGAGGGATCAGAATGCTTTCCCTGTTGAAAATTTTTCTAAGTGCTGCGTTCTACAGAAACTTACAGACTGCACCTTTAATGATATGGCTGCTCAGTAAAGTTTCCTTTGTATATGAAATGTTGTTTTCGCATATTTACACAAGTTCTCAGTGTCATGTTTGAAGAGGTGATGCATCATGCAGTCAAGCACCAGTTCTTGAGCTTTTCCTTTTTAACTTTTAACTTTTCATGTTAATGTGCTCATACATTAATGTTTAACCTGAAGTTTTCATACATTTTGGTATTGTGATTATTTTTCCTTTGTTAACAAAATGTTATTTGAATATTCATCACTGAGACGTTCTTTTCTTCTTACTTAACCAAGAGCTGTGAGCAATAGATGAAACAAAGAAAATTAAATGGTAAATTGTGAGAAACTCTTGTTTTAACGATACACACATATTCTTGTGAATTGATGCTATCTATATAAACTGATTGAACTGAAGCACACTAAAAGTCACACAAACCACTAAGCACACAGGGGTAATTATACATGAAAATCATCAGTACTGCTCTACATTTGAACACTGATTTCTTCTAACATATATAACTGACAAACTGGTTGCACTGCTTTCTAATTTGTGTGTGTTTCCAGATTTGCAGAGTAGAAGAGTCGTATCTGGTCCAATGGTCCTAACCTAATCAAGTAAGACACAGAACAAACGGAAGCCTTCCTTCCTGTGCTCATCTCCTCTTTTCAGTGTTCTTGTTTATTCTTCCCCTCATAAAATGGAAGTCTCTTTTTAAAATTTCCACTCATTTCTTTCAAACGCTATTGAACAGAGCTCAAATTTATGTTGACTTTGTCAGAATCTGGATATGAAAATGTTTCTTCACTGGAATAGTTTGACCACATGATGTTATACTTTAATATGTAATTTTTGTTTAGGTATTTTAATACTTGTGCCTCAAGCACTTCAGCACAGTCCAAAATTAAAGCCTCAGATAAGACTTTAGAGAAACGCAGTAGTGAAAACATAGATCAAATTACACAGAAAAAAAAAACCTCTGCAGAGTGACAGTTCCTGGTGTTGAAGTGGAGGGAGAAATTTCAATTGCAACATCAAGTGCAATGGTGGAGCTAGGCTAGGGGGTAACCAATGGTGGACTCTGCCCCCATAGAATAACCTTTAACCACTCCAATTATTTGAGGAAGCTATACTTTTAAGCAATATAAAAACTAGAAAGCATAGTCTCTTTATATATGTACAGTACTGTGT
>JBBPBX010009435.1:37423-60081 GCA_038048925.1 Garcialebias charrua | reverse complement strand
GTCCAGGGTTGGTCAGTGTAGTGATGATGCAGTTTTCAGATTCAGACAATCTACACATGCATCTATACATGAGGTTACGCAGCACCGCTTGGCAGGTAGGCACACCTGCATCTGCAAACATTTTGCTCGCACTGCTCCATCGAGGTACCCTCAGCATCATCCGAAGGCCATCATTATATGCCACAGTTAGTCTATACATACTGCTCTTTTTATAACGTCTCCACAGGTGAGCGGTGTACAAAGGAGTGCAGTAGGCCTTAAAGAGTTGGATCTTAACAGATGATGAGCACATTCCAAACCTACGGATCAGCGTGTTAGCTTGTCCATAGAGCATACGGCATTGTCTGTAAATGTCTCTATCATCTGACAGGTCTGCAGTCAAATAGTGCCCCAAATATTTATATTCATCACTGACATCCAGCCTGTTGCCCGACAGAAAGAAATCAGGGAACATCAACTTGGAGTCTTCTCTGCTCCGCACAATCATGATGCTGCTTTTCTTAGAATTATATTTTATATCAAAGTCACTTCCATAGTCAGAGCACACCTGCAGCAGTTCTTGTAAGCCAGCAGAATAGGGACAGAAGATTACTAAATCATCGGCATACATAAGATGGTTGATGACCTTATTGCCAACCCTACAACCTGTTCCACAGTCATTTAAAAGCTTTGACAGGTCATCCATGTACACATTGAACAAAAAGGGAGACAGGATGCTACCCTGTCTCACACCATTTGAGACACTGAAGGGGTCCGATACAGAGTTTCCCCATTTAACATGTATTTGTTGATTTGCATACCAAAAAACAAGAATCCTCACCAAACATTTGGGGACACCCCTCTTATATAGCTTGCAGAACAGCTTTTCATGATTTACATAATCAAAAGCCTTTGAGGCATCAATAAAACACATAAAAATGGAAGTGTGGTGTCTGTTGTATAGATCTAAAATTTCTTTTAAAGCAAAGATGCACAAGTCTGTTCCATGTTTACGTTTAAACCCAAACTGATTGTCAGAGGTCAGCAAAAATCCTTCCAGTTTGTTCAAAATAGCCCTCTCCAGCACCTTAGATAAGGTGCTGGAGAGGGCTATAGGCCTGTAATTATCTCTACTTTTAATTCTACCAGCTCTATCTTTCACAATCGGAACTAAAATGACAGACAGTAATTTGTCAAGTAAAACTCCATGAACTAGAAAGCCCGTAAAACATATTGCAAGTAGAGGGCATAATTTCCTGCTTGCATATTTCAGATGCTCAGCAGAAACCCTGTCTGACCCACTTGACTTGTTATCCAGCTTCATCACGATCTCAGAGATTTCTTTTGGGGACACAACCACATTTTCATTTCCATCAATATGTCCAACCATAAATGAATTACTTTTAACAGCATTAAAATATCTTCATAATGTTTCCTCCATAGATCAGTGATCTCTGCTGCTCTGCTCACACCATCAATATGTGTTGGTAAAGCCTTTTATTATTACTCATCTTTTTAATTTCTGTCCAGAAATCTGTAGGGCATTTACTTTGTAGTTTCCTAGCCAGTGATTCAGCCCTGAGAAAATTCTCATGTCTTTTAATGAACCGTAAGGCATATTTAAAGTTTGCATTTGCTTCCTTCATATTAATAAATAGAGGACCACATTTAGCTTTACCTGATTCAACCCAGGCTTTGTAAGCCCTTCTTGCCTCAGTGTGAGACTTCTCAACATACTCATTCCAGCCTAATTTAGCTTTGTAGTTCTTGATTTTACACAGATGTCGACCTGAGATAAGCAGATGTTTTATGATATTTCAAATCAACCCAAATGTTTAATGTTTTATTATATTTTAAATCATTTGTCAAGTTCGTGAAGGATAGGCACACAATTGTTTAGGAGAAAAAAACTCACACCACAGACTTAATTAAAAATAATGATCTGTCATTTATTAAAGAAGTCTGTGACAGAAAAAGGAAAAAAGGAAAAACACATACAGTTGTACAAGTCACCTCAGATGTACAATAAACATACAAGTCACACACAAACAGTTTTCCTGCTAACATCAAAGTGTCTGTTTAATCTCGCCACAGTAAAACTTAAATACACACACTTAGGCATTGACGTGTAACAAATTACAATCTCTCACCTTGACACTGAACCGGGAAGTCACACACACAGTTCGGCGGGAGATATGGTCATCAATGCTCGACTGGACGTCTGGGCCAAAGACTTGCGGACAGACTTCAAAGACTCTAAGTGCGCTACTCATCATTTATACCTTGTGGAGTGTATGTGTGTGTGCGTGATGCACTCACTCTCATCTGAGTAAAGCTAGGCACCGCTAAAGGAAAACATGTCTTATCTGAAGGGTTTGTTAGATCTCTTACCAAGGAGGCTACAAGGTCATGTGAACAAAACGAACTTAGTTTTTTCACATAACTCTTGTACCTGATCAAACCTAATTGCAAATAGTTTCTTGACACTAAACTAAAATATTTACTCCAGGGATCGTGTGCGTTGCAAAAAGCATTAACTCTTAACATAAAAATTTATAAAGTTAGTCAGGAAACATTTCAATACCAAACACTCATAATTCAGCAGAGAATCCACAATCTGTTCATGTGAGCACAATTCAACTCTATGCTACAGATTCTGGCAGTTGATATCAGTGCACGCTACAGCAGATTTAGGCAGCGCAATGTTACTCAACCTGGTCTCACTCTGGGTGAGATATGTACTGATGTCACCTTCCTTTAAAGTGGACCAATTAATTTGTACTTCAGGCATATCACAACTTACAGAAGTAAGAGAAGGCACATTGTCCAGATTTATAGAAAGGGACAGGGGCACATAATCATATGTGGATAACTCATAGTTAATTCTCATTGAATCAATGGTGTTATGAGCATCACTTGTGCAAATGCAATGGTCTAACCAAGAGGTGGTATACCATGCCTCACTGATGTAAGTGTAGCTGTCCCTTGGCAAAAGTAATTCACTAGATAGGGAGAGACCATTATCTGAGCAGAAATGTTTTAAATGGTTTGAAAACGTAGACCTTTGATCAGAGAGGTCAGCATTCAGATCACCAACAATAAAAAGACTGCTTACTGCATGTTCCTGTAAGAAAGCCATGATATAGGCCAGTCTATTTAAATATTCAAACTCATTCTCTGAGCAGTCATAAGGAGTACAGTATACATGTTCAGTATGGTGATTGTTTTACCCCCATCACAGAACTCAAGTCCTATCGCCCAGTCAACATTCAGCCTGATCACTTTGATTTGTTGGTCAAACTTCTTATGCCAAAGCACCACAACACCACCAGTGATTCTGCCACGGAGTATCCCATCACAACAGTCAGTGGTGGATTCCCCTGCTCCATAAAAGTCTTTATGAATAGAGTTTAGCTTTTCCAAGTCCTGCTTAGATAAGAATGTCTCCTGCACACACAGTATATCACAGGTTTCTAAGAGTTTGTTAACAACAAGACGGCAAGATTTATCTGCTTCGTCCTGCCCGACGCGCAGACCCCGGACATTGTATGAGCTGATATTAAGGATCATGTTGAGTAATTATCACCACGAGCGCTTGCCTCGCTGGAAGCCCCGAGAGGTGGACGCACAGCAGGTGTAGCGCCAGGTGCAGAGCTGCCGTCAGACTTCTCCACATTGACACTCGCCTTTAATTTGCGAGCCTCATAATATCGGCGGACATAAGTTCCCGCTGGCCAAAGCTGTGCGTCGTACAGTTCAGAGACTTCTTCACATTCTGCCCTCACGTGAAATGACCCAAATCTGCTATTTGTCTACTCTATTTTCCTGCAGGTCACAGATTTTCCCAGTTTATCGGAGAGATAGGCGCGCAGGGTATCCTCATCTACCTCTGGAGAAAACCTCATAGCAAAAACACTCACTAGTCTGGTTTTAATCACTGGGATGTTTCCGTCTGCTCCAGTGCCAGTTATTCCTTATTTTCTCCGTAGCTCCTTTTTCGGGCGAACCTGCAGAGCAGGTTGTGTCGCTGTGTCGGCCCGCTTGTGTGTACCTCTCTTTAAAGGGGACCACATATTCAAAATTCACTTTTTAATGTTTTTTTTACTCAACTTTGGGTATGTACTTCATAAAAAAACTGTGCTAGGGCCAAAAAAATGCACCCAGTGGTTTATTTACTCTAATTATATTTATTTATCTTTGATAGAAACACTTCGTTTCCACTTCCTGCAGTTTGTGACGTCACAAACCGCAGCCACAACCCACAACCCCAACCTTTGTCCCGCCCCGTCACCTAGTAACCCCTGGTGATGCTCCACCCACTTCAGTATGAAAGAGGTGACGGTTGTTTTTCCTTATTTCATGTCAGCACAATGGCTAAAAATGTCACAGAGTCTAGCCAGCTAACGTGAGCGTTTGAAAGATTCTGTAACCCTCCTGGCCCAGATAATGGCATAGTTTTCAGATGGGAGTCTTGAATGAACAGCGATGCAGCATGTTGCAGTGTGTGTGTGTGTGTGTGTGTGTGTGTGTTGGTTTATGTGTCATAGCAGGCCAGACTACGTACTGCTAAACCACATTAACCAACCTGTGTGTGTGTGTGTTTGTGTGCGCGCACGCTTATCGAGGGAGAGGGAGTTTTAACGCTGTCATTAGGGGGGAGAGCAAATACACACCCTCGAGTGAACAAATGAGACCCTCGAGAGAACAAATGAGACCCGCACGAGTGCAAATCAGACCCCGTGAGCGTGTGTGTGTGTGTCCGCTGCGAGTGACATCCGCTCCCTCCAGAGTCAGAGTCAGAGAGTCTTTATTGTCATTTGCACCGCATGTGGTACATGTGATGAAAACGAGATTATGTACACGAGGTCCCAGTTACATCCAACAACAAATGAAAGAGAAAAACAGTAATAACATCTAGAACTAACTAAGAAAAACATCAACTAGTAATACACTAAGCCTAATATAGCGCGCGTGCACAGGGGGAGGGAGGGAGACGTATTACAGAGGAAAAAATAAAAATGACACGACAACTTGTACACGTCTGATCTGTCCCACAATAAATACGTCACGGTCCAGTTCAGCTCACTTCAGGGCTCTGGGTGGCAGTAACGCGAGTTCAGACATCCTTGTCTGCCTTTGGAGGGTGGAGTTAATGTAAACAGATCTTTGAAGGGCGTGAACTTCAGATCTTATTAACACAAACCAGTCGTTCAAAACGAAAGTTAAAAATGGCAGAGTTAAAAAGGGTATAATTGATTATCTAAGAATTATTTTGTGTATTAAATTGAATGAACATTGTCTGGTAACCCCACAGACATACCATAAAAATTTTAAAAACCTATCTGTGGTCTCCTTTAACACAGCATTCCCCGATGGGGACTGTAGTGTGGCTGTCATAACATCACTCGGCCCAGGAATGCAACATTCGGAGCTTCCCTTAATTTCAGGAGCGGATGACATCACTTCCTGTGTCTCCCTGGGAATCCCCCGCACAGTGGCGTTGGCCCGTCCAGCAGCGTCTCCTTGGCCAGGAGTTGCGCGCGTTTGTAGTTTCTCCAAGGCTGTTACTCGGAGCTCCGTGGCCGCTGTAGATGTCCTCACGTTCTCATTTTCACATCTCTGATTATCCAGAGTTGCTCTCAGGTTAGTTATCTCCCAGCTCAGCTGTTGAACTCTGCTGAGGAGCGCAGATGCATCCATATGTTCAAATCCAACAGGAGGCAGTTCATCCAAATTGTGTGACACAAATCTGGGAATATTATTGCCACACTCATTAAAGGTTCAGTATGTAATTTCTGGAACTTAGGAAAATTTTGAACAGAGACACGTTTCTGGTTCCTCCCCCTCAGAGCCATATATGGCTCTGCTCCACCTTGCTCTGCTGAAATTCAAATTCAAGCTCTGTTTTTATTGGTTGATTCAAATTCAAGCTCTGTTTTTATTGGCTGGTTACAAACTCTGTTTTTATTGGCTGGTTAACGGCGGGTCACTCTGTGTTTTTAGTGTTTTTATCAGTGGTGGGCAACGCTAATCAAAAAATTAGTTCCACAATTTCTAAAACGCTTATTAATTTTTTTAGGTCCACAATTTCAAAAGCACAAATGTCTTATGAAAATTAGGGGAAGCTAATCTAATCCGCTATTTATATTCGACAATTGGTAGCCGGCAGCGTTATGCAATATTTGCACTACACTGCCAACTGAAAAGTAACTAAAATGATCCTAAAAGGATGAAATTACAAAAATCAAAGGATTTATTTAATACTTTACGTACATATATTCTATTCGGCCACGAAATTAACAAAAAAGAGAATGATCTTTTAATCCCTAAAACCACTTTTAAATCTCAAATACACGGGTGTGTCGCCACCGCATTTATACATAAAAGTAACCCAAATACATAAAACTAACGACTCACCGTCGAGTGGTCGACACAAAACACACAATAAAATCCTCCGGCCGCGTTAATTTGGCTTGAAACAGCGGGGTTCTCTGCGGATTTATCCAAGTACCCAGCACAACCAGCTAGCCATAAACGTTAGCACCGAGTTCACCTCTGACCCGGAAGATGTCAAGATGGAATAGTCCATTTTTTAGTAGGGGGATACAGAAATCGACCGGTTTTTGTATTGCGTTTTTTAATGATCGTTTTCATCGTAACTATAATTATTTTTATGTTAAATGTACATTAACAAGCAGGATCAATGTTAGGGATGTAGGTGACTGGCCGGGGCGCGGCGCTGCTGATTGGGATCCCCAGGCAACGGCATCATTTGCCTACATGGTAGATCCGAGTCTGTTCTCCGCTCTGCTCCCTCCCCCTCCAACCCTCCCTCCTCTCTGCTCTTTACGGTGGGGAAAAAGGTAAAACAAGCAGCTACGGAGCCAGCATAAGAGCTTGTAAATAAGTTTATTGGTTTTTACTGATAGATAATTAGTTATTAGCGGTACTGCATTTTAAATAAAAATAGCACAAATCCGCTTATGAATTATAAAAGTTAGTCAAACCACAAAAACGCTGACAAAAAGTTTAGGTCCACTGTAAGCGGATTAGCGCTTTAGCGCTCTCTAGCGGTCTGTGCCCACCACTGGTTTTTATAAATGCTGATAGAGAAGCAAGGGGACTATAGTTTTTTTCAGAGATTACTTGTCTAAAATCAGTATGTCAGGAGGTAGTGACAGAGTAAAGAAATATGTTAAAAATATATTGTTAGAAAAGTTACATACAGCTCCTTTAAGCACTTTTAAACAATCTTTGACATTATTGGCGTCCTTCTGAGGCCCCTTGTGCTTCACACAGCGTGTTGAAGTTGGACACATTTCAAACAATATCCGCTTGGACTCCTCGATCCATTCATTGTTTGACACCAGCAGAACAATTTCATCGGTGGCCAGAGTTCTCATTTTAACGACAATAAAGTTCAAAAGCTCATCCTCATCTATTACTTTACCATCTGTCGTTTTGTACACACAGATTTCAGATTTTGTTTTTGGATGACCAGCTCCTCCAGAACGAACAGCCGCACCCAACGCACCAGACGCCATCTCTGGGACATACATTTGTGTCACATACTGTTTACTGTTAGCTGTTGGCTGCAAGTATCAAGCTGTGAAATCCTTCATTTTCTACAGCTGATAGCTGTTGGTCATTAATTATGATGAAGTGTAGCAACTTCTCGGTGAACATTTGAGTTCCGTGGCTTCAGCTGTGTGTTTTCATTGTTCAATCCGGGGCGGGCGCTCTGATTTTGGTCAGCCGCTCTCAACCTGTCCATCCTATGAGATGGTCAGACAGCGGGTCGGACTGGACGCAGCTGGCCGCGGTCGGTCTCCCTGTTTCGGTTCAGTGAGAGTGGCGTCCTGCTGAAGCCTCAGAGCTCGAATGTCCAACGTAAAACTAACTTGACCACGGTTTAATGTGGCGCTATGACTCTGCAGACATTGCACGTTGCTGTCTTGTGGTGTTTAGTGTAAAATACTTCCACACAGCGGACATGTTACGATGAAAAGTTAATTAATTAATTTCCCTAAGGGGACAAATAAATCTATATCTATCTATCTATCTATCTATCTATCTATCTATCTATCTATCTATCTATCTATCTATCTATCTATCTATCTATCTATCTATCTATCTATCTATCTATCTATCTATCTATCTATCTATCTATCTATCTATCTATCTATCTATCTATCTATCTATCTATCTATCTATCTATCTATCTATCTATCTATCTATCTATCTATCTATCTATCTATCTATCTATCTATCTATCTATCTATCTATCTATCTATCTATCTATCTATCTATCTATCTATCTATCTATCTATCTATCTATCTATCTATCTATCTATCTATCTATCTATCTATCTATCTATCTATCTATCTATCTATCTATCTATCTATCTATCTATCTATCTATCTATCTATCTATCTATCTATCTATCTATCTATCTATCTATCTATCTATCTATCTATCTATCTATCTATCTATCTATCTATCTATCTATCTATCTATCTATCTATCTATCTATCTATCTATCTATCTATCTATCTATCTATCTATCTATCTATCTATCTATCTATCTATCTATCTATCTATCTATCTATCTATCTATCTATCTATCTATCTATCTATCTATCTATCTANGCATTAACTCTTAACATAAAAATTTATAAAGTTAGTCAGGAAACATTTCAATACCAAACACTCATAATTCAGCAGAGAATCCACAATCTGTTCATGTGAGCACAATTCAACTCTATGCTACAGATTCTGGCAGTTGATATCAGTGCACGTTACAGCAGATTTAGGCAGCGCAATGTTACTCAACCTGGTCTCACTCTGGGTGAGATATGTACTGATGTCACCTTCCTTTAAAGTGGACCAATTAATTTGTACTTCAGGCATATCACAACTTACAGAAGTAAGAGAAGGCACATTGTCCAGATTTATAGAAAGGGACAGGGGCACATAATCATATGTGGATAACCCATAGTTAATTCTCATTGAATCAGTGGTGTTATGAGCATCACTTGTGCAAATGCAATGGTCTAACCAAGAGGTGGTATACCATGCCTCACTGATGTAAGTGTAGCTGTCCCTTGGCAAAAGTAATTCACTAGATAGGGAGAGACCATTATCTGAGCAGAAATGTTTTAAATGGTTTGCAAACGTAGACCTTTGATCAGAGAGGTCAGCATTCAGATCACCAACAATAAAAAGACTGCTTACTGCATGTTCCTGTAAGAAAGCCATGATATAGGCCAGTCTATTTAAATATTCAAACTCATTCTCTGAGCACTCATAAGGAGTATACACGTTCAGTATGGTGATTGTTTTATCCCCATCACAGAACTCAAGTCCTATCGCCCAGTCAACATTCAGCCTGATCACTTTGATTTGTTGGTCAAACTTCTTATGCCAAAGCATTGCAACACCACCAGGGATTCTGCCACGGAGTATCCCATCACAACAGTCAGTGGTGGATTCCCCTGCTCCATAAAAGTCTTTATGAATAGAGTTTAGCTTTTCCAAGTCCTGCTTAGATAAGAATGTCTCCTGCACACACAGTATATCACAGGTTTCTAAGAGTTTGTTGACAACATGACGGCGAGATTTATCTGCTTCGTCCTGCCCGACGCGCAGACCCCTGACATTGTATGAGCTGATATTAAGGGTCATGTTGATTAATTATCACCACGAGCGCTTGCCTCGCTGGAAGCCTCGAGAGGTGGACGCACAGCAGGTGTAGCGCCAGGTGCAGAGCTGCCGTCAGACTTCTCCACATTGACACTCGCCTTTAATTTGCGAGCCTCATAATATCGGCGGACATAAGTTCCCGCTGGCCAAAGCTGTGCGTCGTACAGTTCAGAGACTTCTTCACATTCTGCCCTCACGTGAAATGACCCAAATCTGCTATTTGTCTACTCTATTTTCCTGCAGGTCACAGATTTTCCCAGTTTATCGGAGAGATAGGCGCGCAGGGTATCCTCATCTACCTCTGGAGAAAACCTCATAGCAAAAACACTCACCAGTCTGGTTTTAATCACTGGGATGTTTCCGTCTGCTCCAGTGCCAGTTATTCCTTATTTTCTCCGTAGCTCCTTTTTCGGGCGAACCTGCAGAGCAGGTTGTGTCGCTGTGTCGGCCCGCTTGTGTGTACCTCTCTTTAAAGGGGACCACATATTCAAAATTCACTTTTTAATGTTTTTTTTACTCAACTTTGGGTATGTACTTCATAAAAAAACTGTGCTAGGGCCAAAAAAATGCACCCAGTGGTTTATTTACTCTAAGTATATTTATTTATCTTTGATAGAAACACTTCGTTTCCACTTCCTGCGGTTTGTGACGTCACAAACCGCAGCCACAACCCACAACCCCAACCTTTGTCCCGCCCCGTCACCTAGCAACCCCTGGTGATGCTCCACCCACTTCAGTATGAAAGAGGTGACGGTTGTTTTTCCTTATTTCATGTCAGCACAATGGCTAAAAATGTCACAGAGTCTAGCCAGCTAACGTGAGCGTTGCAAAGATTCTCTAACCCTCCTGGCCCAGATAATGGCATAGTTTTCAGATGGGAGTCTTGAATGAACAGCGATGCAGCATGTTGCAGTGTGTGTGTGTGTGTGTGTGTGTTGGTTTATGTGTCATAGCAGGCCAGACTACGTACTGCTAAACCACATTAACCAACCTATGTGTGTGTGTGTGTTTGTGTGTGCGCGCGCTTATCGAGGGAGAGGGAGTTTTAACGCTGTCATTAGGGGGGAGAGCAAATACACACCCTCGAGTGAACAAATGAGACCCTCGAGAGAACAAATGAGACCCGCACGAGTGCAAATCAGACCCCGTGAGCGTGTGTGTGTGTGTCCGCTGCGAGTGACATCCGCTCCCTCCAGCGCGCGTGCACAGGGGGAGGGAGGGAGACGTATTACAGAGGAAAAATTAAAAATGACACGACAACTTGTACACGTCTGATCTGTCCCACAATAAATACGTCGCGGTCCAGTTCAGCTCAGTTCAGGGCTCTGGGTGGCAGTAACGCGAGTTCAGACATCCTCGTCTGCCTTTGGAGGGTGGAGTTAATGTAAACAGATCTTTGAAGGGCGTGAACTTCAGATCTTATTAACATAAACCAGTCGTTCAAAACGAAAGTTAAAAATGGCAGAGTTAAAAAGGGTATAATTGATTATCTAAGAATTATTTTGTGTATTAAATTGAATGAACATTGTCTGGTAACCCCACAGACATACCATAAAAATTTTAAAAACCTATCTGTGGTCTCCTTTAACACAGCATTCCCCGATGGGGACTGTAGTGTGGCTGTCATAACATCATTCGGCCCAGGAATGCAACATTCGGAGCTTCCCTTAATTTCAGGAGCGGATGACATCACTTCCTGTGTCTTCCTGGGAATCCCCCGCACAGGGGCGTTGGCCCGTCCAGCAGCGTCTCCTTGGCCAGGAGGTGCGCGCGTTTGTAGTTTCTCCAAGGCTGTTACTCGGAGCTCCGTGGCCGCTGTAGATGTCCTCACGTTCTCATTTTCACATCTCTGATTATCCAGAGTTGCTCTCAGGTTAGTTATCTCCCAGCTCAGCTGTTGAACTCTGCTGAGGAGCGCAGATGCATCCATATGTTCAAATCCAACAGGAGGCAGTTCATCCAAATTGTGTGACACAAATCTGGGAATATTATTGCCACACTCATTAAAGGTTCAGTATGTAATTTCTGGAACTTAGGAAAATTTTGAACAGAGACACGTTTCTGGTTCCTCCCCCTCAGAGCCATATATGGCTCTGCTCCACCTTGCTCTGCTGAAATTCAAATTCAAGCTCTGTTTTTATTGGTTGATTCAAATTCAAGCTCTGTTTTTATTGGCTGGTTACAAACTCTGTTTTTATTGGCTGGTTAACGGCGGGTCACTCTGTGTTTTTTAGTGTTTTTATCAGTGGTGGGCAACGCTAATTAAAAAATTAGTTCCACAATTTCTAAAACGCTTATTAATTTTTTTAGGTCCACAATTTCAAAAGCACAAATGTCTTATGAAAATTAGGGGAAGCTAATCTAATCCGCTATTTATATTCGACAATTGGTAGCCGGCAGCGTTATGCAATATTTGCACTACACTGCCAACTGAAAAGTAACTAAAATGATCCTAAAAGGATGAAATTACAAAAATCAAAGGATTTATTTAATACTTTACGTACATATATTCTATTCGGCCACGAAATTAACAAAAAAGAGAATGATCTTTTAATCCCTAAGACCACTTTTAAATCTCAAATACACGGGTGTGTCGCCACCGCATTTATACATAAAAGTAACCCAAATACATAAAACTAACGACTCACCGTCGAGTGGTCGACACAAAACACACAATAAAATCCTCCGGCCGCGTTAATTTGGCTTGAAACAGCGGGGTTCTCTGCGGATTTATCCAAGTACCCAGCACAACCAGCTAGCCATAAACGTTAGCACCGAGTTCACCTCTGACCCGGAAGATGTCAAGATGGAATAGTCCATTTTTTAGTAGGGGGATACAGAAATCGACCGGTTTTTGTATTGCGTTTTTTAATGATCGTTTTCATCGTAACTATAATTATTTTTATGTTAAATGTACATTAACAAGCAGGATCAATGTTAGGGATGTAGGTGACTGGCCGGGGCGCGGCGCTGCTGATTGGGATCCCCAGGCAACGGCATCATTTGCTTACATGGTAGATCCGAGTCTGTTCTCCGCTCTGCTCCCTCCCCCTCCAACCCTCCCTCCTCTCTGCTCTTTACGGTGGGGAAAAAGGTAAAACAAGCAGCTACGGAGCCAGCATAAGAGCTTGTAAATAAGTTTATTGGTTTTTACTGATAGATAATTAGTTATTAGCGGTACTGCATTTTAAATAAAAATAGCACAAATCCGCTTATGAATTATAAAAGTTAGTCAAACCACAAAAACGCTGACAAAAAGTTTAGGTCCACTGTAAGCGGATTAGCGCTTTAGCGCTCTCTAGCGGTCTGTGCCCACCACTGGTTTTTATAAATGCTGATAGAGAAGCAAGGGGACTATAGTTTTTTTCAGAGATTACTTGTCTAAAATCAGTATGTCAGGAGGTAGTGACAGAGTAAAGAAATATGTTAAAAATATATTGTTAGAAAAGTTACATACAGCTCCTTTAAGCACTTTTAAACAATCTTTGACATTATTGGCGTCCTTCTGAGGCCCCTTGTGCTTCACACAGCGTGTTGAAGTTGGACACATTTCAAACAATATCCGCTTGGACTCCTCGATCCATTCATAGTTTGACACCAGCAGAACAATTTCATCGGTGGCCAGAGTTCTCATTTTAACGACAATAAAGTTCAAAAGCTCATCCTCATCTATTACTTTACCATCTGTCGTTTTGTACACACAGATTTCAGATTTTGTTTTTGGATGACCAGCTCCTCCAGAACGAACAGCCGCACCCAACGCACCAGACGCCATCTCTGGGACATACATTTGTGTCACATACTGTTTACTGTTAGCTGTTGGCTGCAAGTATCAAGCTGTGAAATCCTTCATTTTCTACAGCTGATAGCTGTTGGTCATTAATTATGATGAAGTGTAGCAACTTCTCTGTGAACATTTGAGTTCCGTGGCTTCAGCTGTGTGTTTTCATTGTTCAATCCGGGGCGGGCGCTCTGATTTTGGTCAGCCGCTCTCAGCCTGTCCATCCTATGAGATGGTCAGACAGCGGGTCGGACTGGACGCAGCTGGCCGCGGTCGGTCTCCCTGTTTCGGTTCAGTGAGAGTGGCGTCCCGCTGAAGCCCCGGAGCTCGAATGTCCAACGTAAAACTAACTTGACCACGGTTTAATGTGGCGCTATGACTCTGCAGACATTGCACGTTGCTGTCTTGTGGTGTTTAGTGTAAAATACTTCCACACAGTGGACATGTTACGATGAAAAGTTGGCTAGCTGTTAGCTAAAGTGCTACTCACTCAGTCTGCACGCTGTAGCTGGCTGCAAACTATGGAATGGATTTCCACACTCTTTGCCCCACTCCCCTCAGGACGGAGGTTGAGGAGCATCAAATGTAGAACCACTAGACTGAGGAACAGCTTCTACCCTGAGGCTGTTAGACTCATGAATAAATAAACAATAAGAATGATCACTGCAAAATATCACATCATGCTGATGCTGATCTGTTTTCTTGTTGCTGTGTTCATCTGTGACCATCTGCTCATACAGACTCATGTTCGTGCTGCTGTTTATAATGATGTTTTTCCACTACATTAGGGCTTAGTGTATTACTAGTTGATGTTTTTCTTAGTTAATCCTAGATGTTATTACTGTTCTTTTTCTTTTTTTTTTCTCTTGCATTTGTTGTTGGATGTAACTGGGACCCTGTGTACATAATCTCGTTTTCATCACATGTACCACATGCGGTGCAAATGACAATAAAGACTCTCTGACTCTGACTCTGAATGTGACGTGTGGCGGGTCTTATTACTCTGGGTTCATGAGACATGACTCCGGATCGGATCGGCCCCACCCCTACTACCGTTGCATTGTGGGGAATGTAGTGTTGGTGCGTGCAAAACACCAGCGGGCGGCTGTTGCCAGCGGGCCGTTTCTAATAGTAATTAAATATCATCCAGGGGGCCATAAATAATTAATTCATGGGCCGGATCTGGCCCGCGGGCTGGCACTTTGACATATGTTAGCTAACAGGTTAATACACCAGCTAACAAGAAGTAGCACACCAGCTAACAAGCTAACACATTGGCTAACAAGCTAACAAGCCAACAGACCAGTTAACAGGCTGATGCACCGATGATGCTGCAGCTTCGGGAATAAAAACTGCAGACAGTTGGTTGATGTTCAAGTGTTTCTCTTTGGTTTGGAGCTTTCTGACACTTGTTTTGATGCCTAACACTCCGTTGTCTGTTCTTCAGCGTCGTCTCAGTGATGCGGCCAAGAAAGCCATTGGGAAGCTGACGACACGGAGAGTGAAGAAAGGAGACAAGGTAACACAGCTGACAGGTGTTTCCTGCTCCGGCAGATAACATGTTTGTTGGGTCACCAGACGGTTGTGATGAGACGAGAATATTTCTGCAGAAATGTTAAAATGGCCAAACCAGCTCCTGCTTGTAAATCCACCAGCTATATTCTCTATGGTGCAATAGTAATGGCGCACTTCCTTTTGTAAAAAAATACAATGACACAGACTCTTATTTTGAGGAAAATCTATAAGCTTTATTTAGAAAGTCTAGGGTCAAAAGACTTCCCGTTTCGATGGCTTTGAACCTTGAATCTTGTCGACCCTTTGACTGAATCCTCCTGAACATCAAAGGTCTGGTTAGAGACATGAAGTTTGAGATTCTCCAGGATCTATGGGGGCGGCCATGATGGAAACGGAGAAGGAAGAAAAGCATTCTGGGTAATATAGAAGACCAGGACATGGAATCTACTGAATCTACACGCTTCAACACCATGATCCCCCAAACTCTGATAGACAAACTATCCACACTTGGACTAAGCCCCTCTATTTGTAACTGGGTCTTAGACTTCTTAACAGACAGACCACAGTCCGTGAAGATCCACAACTTCTCCTCCTCCACCATCACCCTCAGCACTGGCTCTCCTCAGGGATGTGTGCTGAGCCCTCTTCTGTTCACTCTGCTCACATATGATTGTACAGCCACACATCCAGGCTGTCATATTGTTAAGTTTGCAGATGATACAGCTGTGGTGGGATGCATCACAGATAATGATGAATCCAGCTACAGACAGGAGGTGGAACATCTGGAGAGCTGGTGCAAAGAGAACAACCTTCACATGAATGTGAAGAAGACGAAGGAGATGATTGTGGACTTCAGAAGGAACAAACACACCCACACCCCACTGTATATAGGTGGATCTGCGGTGGAGGTGGTCTCCAGCTACAAATACCTGGGTGTACACATGAATGATAACCTCAGCTGGAGCAATAACACCACCAGCCTGATCAAGAAAGGTCATCAGAGACTCTACTTCCTCAGACGGCTGAGACGAGCCGGTCTGAGAAGCCCAGTCCTCACCTCGTTCTACAGGTGTGCAGTGGAGAGCGTCCTGTGCTCCAGCATCAACGTGTGGCATGGAGGCTGCACAGTTGCAGAGAGAAAAGCTCTGCAGAGAGTGGTGAAGGCTGCACAGAAGTCTGTGGGAGTCAGTCTCCCCACCATCACAGACATTTACACCTCCAGATGCAGAAAAAGAGCCACCTGCATCATGAAAGACCTCACTCACCCAGCACACTCACTCTTTGCACCACTCCCCTCGGGACGGAGGTTGAGGAGCATCAAATGTAGAACCACTAGACTGAGAAACAGCTTCTACCCTGAGGCTGTCAGACTCATGAATAAATAAATAATAAGAATAAACACTGCAAAATGTCACATCATACTGATACTGATCTGTTTCTTGTTGCTGCGTTCATCTGTGACCATCTGCTCATGTTCGTGCTGCTGTTTATAATGATGTTTTTCTACTACATTAGGGCTTAGTGTATTACTAGCTGATGTGATGTCTCTCTTAGTTAATCCTAGATGTTATTATTGTATTTCTCTTGCATTTGTTGTTGGATGTAACTGGGACCCTGTGTACATAATCTCGTTTTCAACACATGTACTACATGCGGTGCAAATGACAATAAATTCTCTCTGACTCTCTGACTCTGACTCTGACTTCTTATGTCTTGTCTTGTGCTTTCTGTCCTTGTTTCTTGTGTCTTTGTTTTGTTTCTAGTGGTCTTGTCTCCTTGGGTCTTTAAGCCATATGTGTCGTGTCGTTTTGTCTTTTTTGGAATTTCAATTATTGCTGTAAACCCAACATTACTTTGAGAGATAATAAAGGTCTGAACACCCCCCNCGCAAAAAAACACAAACTGTTCTGTGGACTGAAGTCAGCATGGTCAGTGACGGATCTGCTTTGGTCATTTAAACGGTTAAAAACAGTTAAACTTCAGGTGGAAAGTTGGAGTTTAAATCAGTTCTGCTCCAGTCTAAACCAACAACTTTGACCTAGATCTGCACAGAAACTGAAATGATTCTGTTTACAGACACGTATGATGGACATCTTGTTTTTATGTGTTTTTATCAAAGGAAACCGATTCGGACTTTAACTACTGTGCCGTGTGTATTGAAGCGTACCAGCTGAACGATGTGGTTCGAATCCTGCCCTGCAAGTGAGTCTTACTGGTTCTACCTTACAGAAACACAGGACTTCTTCAGTTTTGTTGTTTTGCAGGAGTAAAATCAGCTTGAACCCTCGCTCATCACCCCTCTGGTCTCTTGCAGACATGTCTTCCATAAGGTGTGTGTGGACCCATGGCTGAACGAGCACTGCACCTGTCCCATGTGCAAACTCAACATCCTCAAAGCTCTCGGCATTATGGTGAGTCATGGCTGACACCAGCAGCTGCAGGACAAGTGTGTGTGTGTCACCTGAGAATGACTGTCCCCTGTCCTTGTGTCCTGTCCGCTCAGACCAGTCTTACTTGTGTGGACACCGTGGTGTTGGACGTGGAACGTCTGAGTGTCGCTCAGCCGCCCAGCAGCCAGAGGGTGCCACTGAACGACAGCAGCCAGCCGTCCATCAGCCTGGAACCGCTCAGTCCCGCCCATCCTGACACCACGCCCAGAACACCTGCTGACATCACTGTTGCTGTTACCAGTAAGGGTCCTCTGAAAAAAATCACAAGTGCAAGTTTTTTTTATTTAATTTTATTTATTCATTTTACATTTAAAATACCAAAAGAAAAAAATATAAAACCATTTCACTTATTATATGAAAAGAATACATAAAATGAAAGGTGGCAGAAAGAAGATGAAATCTTATTTTATCTGCCCCTTTTTTCAAGAAAAGAATACATAAAATGAAAGGTGGCAGAAAGAAGATAAAATCTTATTTTATCTGCCCCTTTTTTCAAAAACAAAACAATTCAAACAATCAATTCAAACAATAATTATCTATGAGTAACAAAGCAAAAAGAGTAACTCATCACAATCTACAAATTTCTAGTACATTAAAGCCCCACTGACATGATTTTTTAATTTTCATAAAATTGCTCAAAATATATATATTTTATCATTTAAATATGTTTGTTTTTGCAAACAAAATGATAAATCACTTTAATTTTGCTTTAAAAGTGATTTTGAACTTCAAGCCATGTTTAATCATGGGAAATCCGATTACACACGAACGCACCATCTGTGACGTAGTGTCCAGAGTGAGAGGCAGAGCTCTGGGCTTGTCACAGTGCGCGCGTGTGAGCAGCTCGACATGAAGGTAAGTCTGATACAGCATCAGACCTAAATTAGATCCTGTTGTTTCTTGTTCCATCACCCAAACTATTTTCTGCTTCCCAAAATGAAGACAAATAGCTCAAATCTTCACATAGATTGCTAAATTTGTCGGGTTTTAAATTGTCCGCTATTAAAGAGACCAGAGCCCTCTGCCTCTCACTACGTCACAGATGGTGCGTTCGTGTGTAATCGGATTTCCCATGATTAAACACGGCTTGAAGTTCAAAATCACTTTTAAAGCAAAATTAAAGTGATTTATCATTTTGTTTGCAAAAACGAACATATTTAAATGATAAAATATATATATTTTGAGCAATTTTATGAATAGTAAAAAAAATCATGTCAGTGGACCTTTAAACATTTAACTGAAAATTTTAGTATTTTGTTAGCAATTTAGTTTTGATCATTTTTTTAAACATAAGCACTGATTTTGCATTTTTAACATCATTTCCCAAACCGTTCCACAATTCAACTCCCTGTGTTGAAATAGACCGTCCCTTTAAACTAGTTTTGTACCGTGGTTTTGCAAAAATCTCAGTTCCCCTTAAGACTGTAACAGCTTTTTCTCTCAACAAAATGCATTTGAACTTCACAACAAAACAACACCGTTCCTGTTTCCATTTTGTTGGAACACGTTTAAAACTGATAGAAACTGATGTTAAAGTGAAGCAATGTTTCTGACCCCACTTACATAACTTTGGCAATTTTACACTGAAACACAGCAAATTCAACCCCAGAAACATGGTAACTTTAATTCATTTTCAATTCAGTTTATTTATATAGCACCAAGTCACAACAGAAGTAATCTCAGGGCACTGAACATAAATATTCATATGTAAAATAAGTTAACGGAAACATCCATACATAAAAATAATAATTTAAGACTTTATCTAAGGAGCAGACTGCTTTGAATTTAACTCCATTTCAGAACTGTCAACTTGAGCAAGCATGCAGGCGACAGTGGAAAGGAAAAACTCCCTCATGATGAGGAAACCTTTAGCAGAACCAGGCTCAGGATAAGCAGCTATCTGCTTTGACCAGCTGGGTTTGGTAGGAACAGGAAGGAGGAACAGATACACAATGGCAGGTCAAGAATCGCACGTTAAGATAGAAATAATATCAAATGAAAACTATTCAGTTGTAACATCTGAAATGTCAGTTTTAACATTTATCAATTTTAACCCTTCAAACAGAGCTAATAAATGAAGAGAATGAAAGAGAAAGAAGAGTAGAGGTTATAGAAACTGTGGACCAGGAAGTGGGAAAGATTAGTGAGGGTGAAGTCTGGAAAGCTCTGAAAAGAATGAAGAAGGGGAAGGCAGTAGGACCTGATGACATACCAGTGGAGGTTTGGAAATGTCTTGGAGAGATGGCAGTGAGGTTTTTGACTCAAATATACAACAGCATATTTGAGGGTGAGAAAATGTCTGAAGAATGGAGAAGAAGTGTGCTGGTGCCCATTTTTAAGAACAAGGGTTATGTATGGAGTTGTAGCAACTACAGAGGAATTAAGTAAAAAAAGAAAGGAAACTGTTGATGTTCCATTCAAAATTGAGGGTGTTGAGATCTGTCGTGTGAGTGAAGTGAAGTTTTTGGGTGTTATCATTGATGACAAACTGACATGGAAACATCATATACAAATTCTGTTAGGACAAAAATAGCTAAATCTATTGCAGTATTATATAAAGTTAGGAACTTGTTAAATGATAAAGCTCTGTATTTGTTGTACAACACAGTTATTGTTCCACACATAATTTATTGTATTGATGTTTGGGGTAAAGCATGTAAAACATTTACGGAGCCTGTTTTTGTGCTACAGAAAAGAGCTGTAAGAATAATCACTAAAAACATTACTGTCACCCATCAAGTACATTATTTTATCAACTGAAGTTCCATGACTTAGTGGATTATAATATTCTGTCAGTTGTGTATAGAGCTCATAATAATGAACTACCTTTGAATGTCCAAATACATTTTGTTAAACGTCAAAGCTGTTATAACCTTAAGGGAACAGAGATTTTTGTAAAACCGAAATATAGAACCAGTTTGAAGGGTTGGTCAACCTCAATCCAGGAAATTGGATTGTGGAACGGTTTGGAGACTGAAATTAAAAATGCAAAATCAATGTTTACATTTAAGAAAATGATCAAAACTAAATTATTGCAAAAATATATATGAAATAGTATATCGTGTGTTGCATTGTAGTTTGATAATTATAGGGAGCTGTTCTTTTTTGTTCTGTTACTTGTTGATGATTTTTTGTTTGAATTGATTGTTTGAAAAAAGGGGCAGATATAATAAGATCTTTTTTTTCATTCTGCTACCCTTCATTTTATTTTTATATTGTATAGTCTCATGTATGGGATTATTTTGTGTTGTACTGTATTTTGAAATGAATAAATTTGAATAAATTTTTTTTTTTAAAGTTGATGAGCCACACGATGAATATCTGGGAGAGAGTTGTGGAAGCAAGACTTAGACAAGAGGATCTGTGAGCAGCAGTATGGTTTCATGCTAAGAAAGAGCACCACAGATGCCATATTTGCTTTGAGGATGTTGATAGAGAAGTACAGAGAGGGTCAGAAAGAACTCCATTGTGTGTTTGTGGATTTAGAAAAAGTTACTTTAATGTTTTATTGTATGTGTATGTGAGTGTATGTGCATATGTATGAATCTGTACACCTATTGACTGCGAAACTAATTGCCCCTCGGGGATAATAAAGGAACTTGAACTTGAACATATGACAGGGTGCCGAGAGAGGAGGTGTGGTATTGCATGAGGAAATCTGGAGTGGCAAAAAAGTATGTTAGACTGGTACAGGACTAGCCTGGTTAAAACCAGACCCTTGTCCTTCACTTCGCTTTGTACTAGGGTCTGGGACTTCTCTCATAGACAAGGATTTCTCCGGTAGATTTTTGAATGGACCAATCAGAGAACAGAAGGCAGAGTTTTGTTAGTTTAGCCTGGCGAGGCCAGGCTATTCAGATAAATTGCTCAGAAACCACTCGGTGGATATTTTTTCTGCTACCAGTGTGTAATTATATGGCTCTAATTTACTGACTGTTGGCCTAGATGAAACATTTGAGATAAAATTCGATTTTTTATCATTTATTTTCGTAGCGCACCCGAGGCTGTTTGGAAAATGTCAAACCGAAACTATTTAAATCCAGCAGATTTGACCATTTCGTGAATTGATTTAGGAACTGTTAAGCTCAGGAACCCTTCTGATATAACGTCAGCTATGAAATATATTTTTTCTCAGCAAAGAAATAATAGTTTTTTACCTTGTTTTCATGAAAATTCCTTCGTGGCGGCAGCCATTTTGACTGACGACGTCAGTCGACGTCGTTCAAAACTCCGCCTTCTGTTCTCTGATTGCTCAGGAACACTTCTGATATAACGTCAGCTAAGAAATATATTTTTCTCAGCAAAGAAATAATAGTTTTTTACCTTGTTTTCATGAAAATTCCTTCGTGGCGGCAGCCATTTTAACTGACGACGTCAGTCGACGTCGTTCAAAACTCCGCCTTCTGCTCTCTGATTGGTCTGGTCAAAAATCTACCGGAGATATCCTTGTCTATGAGAGAAGTCCCAGACCCAGTACAAAGCGAAGTGAAGGACAAGGGTCTGGTTTTAACCAGGCTAGTACAGGACATGTATGAGGACAGCAGGACAGTGGTGAGATGTGCTGTAGGAGTGACGGATAGCTTCAAGATCAAGGATCGGCTCTGAGCCCCTTCTTGTTTGCTCTGGTGATGGACCGTGTTGGATATTTCTCTCGTACCTAAAATTATAAAGAAACTACACGGAACAACAGAGTAAGATTTTCAACCAAGCTTTTTGCAAAAAGGGGGAATCCACAGTAACAACCTCTAAAGCTGGTTACCATGGACTCCTGAAGTCTTGTTGCTTTGGCTAGTCTTTTTATTTGCAGCAAGTGGGAGTGGAAAACAGGACACAGCAGTTTCAGATCAACTTCTGTCATCATAAGATAAGTGTTGGCAGAACAGTTGGAACATTCTGCAATTAGAACAAAAGATCTTCTCAGACAAACATTTTATATGGTGTTTAGACAGTTCCGGCGTGACCAATACTCCTTTTGTCAGTTTTGCACGCACATAGAAATACAGACAGGATAAACAATCAACTTTGAACAAACAGAGTGTTTTAAAATGATAACATTAATGAAAACTCACACAGACCGACTAATTTAGATTCATTCATTCAACCTTTATTTAGTCAGGTAAATGTCATTGAGTCTCGTGGACTCGTTTACAAAAGCGACCTGCTAAAAACTAAAGAATGATGAACAGCAATGGTAGAATTTCCTAAAACAATAAACAATAGAAAAACAAAA